>JXSR01S004572.1:9374-20526 GCA_000969725.1 Ophiothrix spiculata
CTTATGCGGAATTTAGCTTTTAAAGTTGCAACATACTTTGTTATTTGTGATTTTCGTTTCACATGTAAAACGCCAATTAAGATCAGTTTCAATAGCAGTTACGGTTGAAGTTTCTGATCTGTAGATATACTTCGTATACATTCGCAGCTGTTCGTGACTAAATCAGGTCCAGTTTTCGCTGAAAATGTCGATGGGTTCGTCACTTGAATACCAAATATAACCAATTTGCACGGCAAATATGAGAGCATTCTAATATTTTCCCCAAGCAAATTTAATATTGAAAGCCATTGACACATAGGAATGATTGGTTCTGTGTTGAAGTATCAAGAGCATATATGTGCTAATTATGGTGTCAGTCGAGCAAGTAAGTGCTGGTGGTTTGGAGTTTTGGAATATGATTCTTTTAAAACAGATAATATCTGGAGTTTAAAATCGTCATGAGTTTCAAATACGTTTTTCTCATTTTCAAATCCGCCATTGTTGTCATTTTTTGTTTTGTCATAACTCTGTAGCCGGAATACCGTTGCCTTTAATTTAGATATCACTTAAATTATAGATTAAACAAGCATTCCAGTCATTCCAAAAACTCAAGTTTGGATTTTTTGACCATTTTTGACCTTTTGATGTAACACGACACATATATTATAAATGAAATTAAACAAATCTAACAAATGACCAAGAGGACGATGTTCGTTTTGATCGTAACAGATTCGTTTTTATCTATGCACGATATGATAATAAAACGAGGGCAGGGTGTTAAGAAGAAAATGTAGGACGCAGCTTAAGAAAACATCCTATAATGAGTTTACTGTAACCAGCTTATTTCTAAGGCTAAACTTTGCACATTTATATGCATTAAGTCGTAAATTATAGGCTTTAGTTTTAAAAATATTTATGGTTAAATCGGTTTATAGACTAAAACATCAAATCGGCTGATTTAGTATCACGTTTTTTAAAAATAGCAAAAACACTAGCACAGTCCTGAACTATCATATTAAACACATACTCTGATACACAGCACACAACTAAATTATATTGGGATTTTTAATCTAGCAAAATGTGATTATTTTAAGCCATGGACACATAGGCATTATGGTTTTATTAAACAACGTTTCTAACATCAATAAATAACTTACCGCGAGCACGTCAATAGACGGAGGAAAAACATTATATTTCCACATCATTTATTTTCTTGTCTTAAATCAAATCAAGAAATATTATTATACTTTGTAATAAACCTATACAAATTCATATAAGCACTTTGAATGCATAAATTCAGCAGTTAATTTGATTTGAAGATAAATGGTTGAATATCGCGAATATATATTAAGCAGTGCACTTTCTAATTGTATATAACTAGAACCGGCGGTTCGATACACACTGTAACCAAGTGGTTTTTTATTAGAACACAAGTTAATCAAGATTGGATCTTCAAGCCAGCTAATTGTGATTGTATTCAGCAATGGATACAACGGCGTGGTGGTTTTTATTAAACGAAATGTCGTAACATCAATAAAGAACTTCCCAAAGGAACCACAAAATAGGACAGAGGCAAAATAAACAGGTTTATCGATATAAGATGTCGCTTAGTGAAAATAATGTTCTTTCTTCGCTTTTATGATTTATTTTACATCATCCTATGAATTCGGATAAAGATATAAAACTTTAAGTAAGTGGAACAACAAAAAGGAGGATGAAAAGCAAAACCTATGATTATTTGTTTGTCTTAAATCAAACAATGAAATTTGTCCTCTGTAATAAACATACGAAAAAAATATTAATGAATGAGCGTAATACAGAAAAATTCAGCATTTATTCTTATTTGAAGAAAGAGGATTTAAAAGCAATGAAAGAAATATTGTATACACTGTAAAAAAAAGGAGGTAAATGAACACACATTTCTTAATCTTCGATTATAGGGTAAACTGTGATTTTACGGAGTAAGGGACGTAAATTAGGGTAAATACCCTGTAAAATCACATAATTTACGATGAACTGAATTTTAAGGCTTTCTGTAAAATGACATTTTCCGGTATCATACTTTCCCGGGAATTTTATAAGAAAGGCATAAATAACGAAAAATACCCATAAATTATTTTATTGTGTAGGGTATTTACCCTAAATTACGTCCCTTTCTCCGTAAAATCACAGTTTTTCAATGTAATCTAAGATAACGAAGTATGTCCAATTTCATTTTTACAGTGTTACTATTTAAACGGAAGTAGGTCAAGTAAAATTGATCAACTTTAACGACCTAGATTATCCCCATGTATCAGTTTTTATGATCAATTCACAAAATGCTATAAAAGTATTTGTCTGTCCTCATTTATTTATCAAGTAGTTTATAAATGCACTTGGAATTATTAGAAATATCGCGAAATGGGTCAAGTAGAATTTGTACATTTATGACTGTAACAATTTTTCAATCAAATATGAAATACATCACCTTTTCACTATAAATTTGTCAAACAGTTGAAGTGTTTATAATAATAACTTATTTTAACACTTCAGATATTTTCAACATGATTTGATAACACTTTTAGCGATTGTTTCTAGGGTTATAAACAAATTATTCATAGTACGGTAACTAGTTTAATTTACTGAATCTTTAAAACCTTTTATTAATATTACTCCTGTTCTTCTAAGTTATTTGAAGGTTAATTTTTTCTAGTGTCATATTTACGCAACAAATTGGCCATTAGTACGAGCTAGTACGCATTTTGGTATTTATAGAAAAAGATAGATGCATACCATTTATAGCACAAGCAAATTTATAAACTTAAGAGTTCTGTTTAAAAAAAAAATACGATAGGGATAGTTTGGTTTGTTATAATAATAATGTTACGTAATTGTTACATAATACTTGTTTACACGAGGATCATGAACCTTTTTAAACGAAATATATTTTTTATATACGATTGCTCGAATGAATAATGTATTTAGATGTTTTGCGCTGTGAATTTTATTCTAATACATCTTGAATATTAGTGCTTGTATCGGCAAGTTTTTGTCAAAAACTATTTAAAAAAAGGGGGAAAAAAGGGGGTGACCAATATCTACACTGTCGTGCAAGTGTTTAAGACTATATTGCTTCAAAACTTGCACGCACCAACTATTGGGGGTATCCTAAATAGTCAATCCTTTGATTGTACCCTAATAGAATTGCGATCAGTGCAAGTGTTGAAGTCCCTATTGCTGCAACCTCAGACTTGATGCCGAAATCTAATGGGAATTTATAGGCAAAGACAGACTATGGCATAACAATCTCCAGCTACCCTAAAGGTTGTCCATATACTGCACTATTTTGTCTATTTAAACGGTATTAGATGTTTTATCTTTAGTCTTTAATCTTAATAGAATGTCTTTGCTATTCATATGGCTTCATTGGAATGATTGTCACCAGATCAGTTGAAATAACATCTCATCTTTTTGAGCAAATATGTGACCGTCCAGCCCAAACCAGCAGTAAATGCCAGCACTTGTCATTTTCACTTTTTAAATTATTTGCAAAGACCATGCGTTAAGAATTAAAATGACACCTTAATCAACTTCACACGATTTCCAGAAGTCAAGCTATGGTCCGTCAAATGTTGTCAGGGAGTAAAACGTATAACTGAGATAAACGCATTCAAAGATTAGTAAGCCCTATATTTTCTGTTGATCGTCTTAAGAATATTCCAATTTATTTCACATTTCCTATCATGTTCTTGAAATGAAACTTTGCTGGTATTTTGTAGTAAGCACTAGGACTGTGAATCTGTCAAAAAATCAATTTCGGCAAATTATGAACTTGACATGTATTTTCACTTGTAGCGCAAAATGAAGTTTCTGGCATTTACTGCTCATACGGGCTGGAAGGTCACATATATAATCAATTGAATGCATCCGAAGATGAGTACCACATGTAAGAGAAATACCATAGCAACGTTGACGCCTTAAAATAACACGGAATAACATATGCTGAATCAGTTAAATCAGTGTAAGTAATTTTGCATTTAAAGTTGTTACGTACTTTGCTATTTGTGATTTTTGTTTCAGATATCATACGCTAATTAATAAGTACCAACAGTAGTGATGAGTGGAATTTTTGTTTGCTAGGCGCTAGATATAGTTTGTTGTTTTTGCAGACATTTTCTTTCAAAAGTTTTTTCATGACATTTTTTTTTATTTATAATGGTGTAAAATTCCCGATTCTATTTACATCATGCAATTGTTTTTAAATAAGTGAACAGTTTGTTACCCAATTACACGTTTTCAAGTGCTTACTGCAGTGTTGTATTTTCATAATGATATTTGTAAATTTTACACAATAGAAGAAACTACATACCTTGTGAAGATATAGAATAAAAACGTTAATTGAGAATAACAATTTACATAATGGTAAAATTGGACTTGCACGCATTAACTATATAATTGTTGGTATCCTAAAGAGTCATTATCCTTTGATTGTACCCAAATAGAATTGCAATCAGTGCAAGTGTTGAAGTCCCTATTGCTGCAACCTCAGACTTGATGCTTAAATCTAATGGTCATTGATGGGCAAAGATACACTATGGCATGACAATCTCCAGCTACCCTAAAGGTTGTCCATATGCTGCACTATTTTGTCTATTAAAACGTCATAAGAGGTTTTATCTTTAGTCTTTAATCTTAATTGAATGTCCTTTCATATGACTTCATTGGAATGATTGTCACATGATCAGTTGAAATAATATCTCATCTTTTTGAGCAAATATATAATGAATTGAATGCATCCGGAGATGAGTACCACATGTAAGAGAAATACCATAGCAACGTTGACGCCTTTAAATAACACGGAATAACATATGCTGAATCAGTTACATCAGTGTAAGTAATTTTGCATTTAAAGTTGTTACGTACTTTGCTATTTGTGATTTTTGTTTCAGATATCATACGCTAATAAATAAGTAGTAGTGATGAGTGGAATTTTTGTTTGCTAGGCGCTAGATATAGTTTGTCGTTTTTACAGACATTTTCTTTCAAAAGTTTTTTCATGACATTTTTTATTTATAATGGTGTAAAATTTCCGATTCTATTTACATCATGCAATTGTTTATAAATAAGTGAACAATTTGTTCCCCATTACACGTTTTCAAGTGCTTACTGCAGTCTTGTATTTTCATAATGATATTTGTAAATTTTACACAATAGAAGAAACTACATACCTTGTGAAGATATAGAATAAAAATATTAATTGAGAATAACAATTTACATAATGGTAAAATTGGACTTGCACGCATTAACTATATAATTGTTAGTATCCTAAAAAGTCATTATCCTTTGATTGTACCCAGAACATAGTAAAATCTAAATTGCTTTTATAAAATCTTAAAAACTGAATTTTGTCCAGAAAAAGATTTAAACATTTTGTTCGGGTAGACAATTGTCTACCTTTGTCCGGTCAAAGGTAGACAATTGTCTACCCTAATGAACTATTTTCTGGAAAAAGTCTAGTTTTTAAGATTTTATAAAAGCAATTTAGATTTTATAGTGTTCCAAATAGAATTGCAATCAGTGCAAGTGTTAAAGTCCTATTATTGCTGCAACCTCAGACATGATGTTTAAATCTAATGGCCATTGATAGGCAAAGTTAGACCATGGCGTGACCATCTCCAGCTACCATAAAGGTTGTCCATATGCTGCACTATTTTGTCTATTAAAACGTCATTAGAGGTTTTATCTTTAGTCTTTAATCTTATTTGAATGTCCTTTCATATGACTTCATTGGAATGATTGTCACATGATCAGTTGAAATAACGTCTCATTTTTTGAGCAAATATATAATGAATTGAACGCATCCGAAGATGAGTACCACATGTAAGAAGAATACCATAGCAACGTTTACGCCTTAAAATAACACAAAATATCATATGCTGAATCAGTTAAATCAGTATAAGTAATTTTGCATTTAAAGTTGTTACGTATTTTGCTATTTTTGATTTTTGTTTCAGATATCATACGCTAATAAATAAGTACCAACAATAATGATGAGTGGAAATACTGTTTGCTAGGCGCTAGATATAGTTTGTCGGTTTTGCAGACATTTTTTTTCAAAAGTTTTTTAATGGCGTTCTATAAAGGGGGAAATATTTTTTTTTTATTTTTTTATTTCATCATGCAATTGTTTTGAATAAGAGAACAATTTTTTACCCCATTCCAATTTTACACAATAGAAGAAATTACGTACCTTATATAAAATATAGAATAAAAACCTTAATTAAGAATGACAATTTACATAATAGTAAACTTGGATAATATGAAAAAAGTAAATGTCGTTAAACTTTAAATATGATGAAGTAGGTCTCAGCATGGCTAGGGCTACAGCCTTCCTACAATAAAAGATAAAAATGTTGGTCCGATTTGATATACATGTCAATTCGATGATTTTTTAAGGATTCCACGGCTTCCCCGCTCCAATGTTGATCCAAAAACAAGTTGCCATCATTCTCTATAATTCTGGATCTGGGATGGAGGGGAGGAGTGAGTGCTAAATTATCAAAATTGACTTGAACAGCAATTTTTGTCACTGCTACCCATGTAAACGGTTGAATGGAGCTAAAAGAACTCGTCCATTCCAGCGACTTTTTTCCTTGATTGTAGAACACCCTTATGCTGCGACAATTTGTTCATAAAACGTCATCAAAGCTTTATCTTTAGTCTTTAATCTTTATGTAATGTATTTACCTTTGATATCACATCAAACACATGATTGTCATATGACCATTGAAAATAACATCTAATCAAGAGGAATTCTATAGCAACGCTGACGACTTGTAATGACACTAAATAACATTTCAATGTAGAATCAGACAAATATAGTGTGAGACCAATGTCATTTAAAGTTGTATCGTACTTTGCTGATCCTGTTATTTTCGTTTTTTGTTTCGATAGAAAATTCTAATAAAAATAAGTTTCAACAGCAATGACGGATAAATTTTAGTTGGTTATTTGACATACATTAAAAATGCAGATGTTCAATAGACTTCCTGTCCTTATTTCTTCTCCAATAATGATAACATGTATTATGCATACGTTAATATATGCGATAGAATATTGCCACATTGTTTATTTATTGCTTTGGTTTCAATCGGTCAAAGAACATTTCAAAGAGAGGTACTGTTTAATCATATGATTTTGTAATCTAACGGTGATATCAATTTCCTGGCCATAAATTAATGTTTCAAACGCCTGATAAGATAAATGCGAATCAAAAATATGTTTTGATCATGAAAAGAGGCGCAGTCTTGAGACCCTAAATTGAAATCTGTAACAGAAATATTACAATGCCGTTTTTACTTTCTTTGCATAAAAATAGCAAATTGTGTCTTAAGGGTAAATGACCTATGCATCTGCCCAGGAAAATGTGAATCCTAACTAAAAATTAAACGATAAATAGTTTCCACTGCATTTGCGGGGACTCGAACCATGGATTATGGCAGGGGTTATTCATACATTACGAAGCGAAGGATCTACCGCTGAGCTATCAAGGCAGCGTTGAGATCGTGAACTAAAATCTAAAACATAAACATTAGAATGCCGTATTTTTCTTTTGTTTACATAAAAAATGTTATTTTTTTAATTGTAAATTATGCGAATGCGTATATCAGACAAAATGTAGATAATGTAGATACTAAAAACAGACAATTTACAGCTCAAACAGGCCGATCTCAGAGTCGTAATTCACGTCCGGTTTTTCAGGCAAAACACTGCGGTTTGTTACATTATCATTCAAAATCAACACCATATATTTATAAAATATTATTTGTAATTCAATAAGAAATATCAAGCCTTTAATCTGTCAAAATTTGAAAAACATTGAATGGTTCGAACATCATGATATTATGAGGTTTCGGCGAAAAAGGCGTCAAACTTTCGAAGAAGTCTATTGACATCATTTTGACCTTGATAATAGACGTAAAATCACTAGTTAAGATTTACGTATAAACCAGAGACTATATTTTATATGTACGCCAAAAATTGTGATATTCTGATTTGTGTAAGTAGGTAAAAACTTGCAGTAAAGATGACGTTCAGCCGAGCTGAACCCATTTAGGGACTGTAGCCTTTAAGATTAATAATGCGTTACACGTTATTTATACGAAACCTCGTTTTAGACAGATAAAAAGGAATGTATTAAAAACATACAAAACAGATCTCAAACGAGATATGTCTGAGTCGTTTGTGCTCAGCTGTTTTTTGGCAGGCAACATAAGCGAGGTTATTGCATTATCATTTAAAATTTACAATACTGGTTTATAACAATATCAACCGGTCAGAACAAGCGGTTCCAGGCGGTCAATCTCCGGTTGAGTTTTGAAGGACTCCTCCCTTATCAGATTTTTATGACAGGTTCTTTGTTGTTTACTGTTGCTTCTGTGCGTCATTGAAGTAGTTTATATTCGTACTAAGATCGATAAGGGTTATGTACATTTCCCTGACCACCTAAACCGTATAAATACTGACAACGTTTCTTTTTTAAAAATAGGTTACCGATGGCAAATCTGTATTTAAAGATCGCATTGATGACAGACGGTTAGTCAGACGTAGCTGTTATGGATTCTTAACATCTTATGTTATGCAGAAACTAATTCTAATAACTAGCATGTGTAGCTGTAGGGGATCCCAGGTGACCCTAAAGAACAAACTGACCATTTGAAACCATACCCAACGTTTAGATAAATTACTCAGCATTAATAATGGACAGAACAACAGTGATGTTGGTTAACGCTTTCTACATTTAAAATTCGGCAAAGAGTAATAAAAGGCATTAATATTATTACCCTACGGATAAATATTAATCCTTAAGGCTACAGTTCTTTTTTGCGAGTGAGACGGAGGAACGTCATGTTTACTGCAATTTTAACCTTCTCACACATATCAGAATATCACAATATTTGGCTTATATGTAAAATAGAGCTTCTAGTATATACATGAACCTTTACTAGTGAATTCACGTCCATGACCAAAGTCAAAATGTCATCAACAGACTACTTCGAAACAGTTAAAGCCTTTTCCGCCGAAATCTCAGCATTCAATTTCAGTTTCAATAAACTATCGTTGTTTGCCTGAAAAGAGGACGTCAACAAGGACTCTAAAATCTTAGTTCAGTATTGCCTGTCGTTTTATATCTACATTATCTACATTCCATCAAATATTAGCATTCGTATAATTTACTTGCAAATTGATCATTCCATCGAGGCAAAAATTGTATTTTTTTGTACAAAAAAGAAAAATTCTACATTCTCATGTTTATATTTTAGATTTCAGTTCACAAAATCGAGGCTGCTCGGTTAGCTCAGCGGTTATTCTATTTATGTATAGCCAAGCGGCAGCAGGGGCCATGGCTCGAGTCCTTACAAATGTAGTGGAAACTATTTCTCTTTATATGATTAAAAATAGCAAGAGTTTACATTTTCCCTTAAAAGCTCCTAGCATGCTAATTCACTACAGTTGAATAAACAGAACGTTGATAAGTTTACACTCAAGCCCGTATTCAGGAGTGGTTGCGGTGGTTGCGTCACACCTGCCCAAATTTGTCAATGTACCAAAAAGGTCCTGCCAAAAGTATCCAGAGGTCTAAAACAGGACTCAAAACCACAGAACACGACCTTAATGTTTATTTATTGGGTAAAATACTACATAAAACGTTGAAGACCTTTTTTAGGTTAGGGTCGATCAAACGAAACTTTTACCTCAAAAACGTCAATTTTATGAACATTCGGCCCCCTGAAAACAATCCTGGATACGGGCCTGCTCACAGGCATATTGTGTTTTTATCACTGTATGCAACAATGTCTTAAAGATGAGAACATAAAACATTCCAAATAAGGATTCGCAATCAATGTGCGCATATTAATCGTTTTTATAAGAAACTTATGGTAGTAAAATTTAAATTCGCTAATGTGTCAAATGTGAAGTTAAGGTTTCATTTAGAGGTTTTTATAGGACGTATAGAAGTCGTTGTCGAGTTATTTACATATTTGATCAAGTCTAGAGCCTTGAATTTGCGGATTATACAAATGAAAGAACATACAAAATATAAGACGATTCTATTTCTCACGCGTCAAAACAAGGCAATTTATAAACCATGCCATGATTTACGAAGACACACATTATCTCTCATATTAAACACAAAGTATGTAGAAGAAAACATATTTAATACTGAAGATAAGCTTTTACTCATGAGCCAAAGTTTTAATGAGATTTGAGTCTGGTATATGCTAAGGGCCCGCTTTAAAACTCAACCGGCGGTTGTCTACCGGTTCTGGGCATTTGGCTGTTGTGTATAGAGGGTTTGAACGTGACGTCACATGGTACTCACAACACCATTTTCATGGGCCGGCAAACAAAAAGTCCCGTCATATTATAATCTTTTAGCAGTATCACGATACCAGATCACGACTAATGATCACAAGAATATACATTACATTTATTTAGTTTAATTTTCAAGTCATGATTTGAAGTCAATCACAAGTTATAGCCGATTTTAATGTCTTGTTTACTTCACAAAGTACTCCGCGCCCACCAAGGGCACCAAGATGGCGGCGAAAACGGGCGTCGTGCAAACCCTCTATTATGGTTGAACCGCCCAGAACTGGCGGTTGAGTTTTGAAGCGGCCCCTAATTAAGTAATCAAAATTTCATGTAATGTTTCTATCTATTGTTGTTGGATTTAATTTGCGAACGCGTACTCAGAGCCTTGTGCGTACACGCGAACTAAACAACCTTGAAAATATACGCTTGCGTCAGGGAGCACTGCGTACTTGCTATAAACACGCGTTCACGAATTAAAACTATAGGTATGTCTTTATCCTACAGACATACATTTGGGGGATAAAGTTATTTGGTGTCTCTAAGTCTTATGCAGTGCCACCTGCAATTCCAACATAAACTTTCTAATTGAGTAGCTATTTTGCATAATGTATGCAAAACATGGTGTATCTTCTTTAGGAACGAACATGAGAATGAAATGATAAAGCATCGTCCACACCATGACAATAATGATAAACTCCGTAAACTCCGTTTATACCGAAGTGATAATGATGATAAAGCAATGCTAATAATGGTGATTCATCGATGCCAGGGAGATTGTGAAATACCTGCCAGTGGCGTGCCCAAAGGGGGGGGGGGG
>JXSR01S004572.1:33736-45747 GCA_000969725.1 Ophiothrix spiculata
AGTTGATTTTGAATGATAATGTAACTAACCCGCGTTGTTTTGCCCGAAAATCCGGGCGTGAATTACGACTCTGAGTTAGCCCTGTTTGAACTGTGAATTGCCTGTTTTAAGAAATTATCTACATTTAGTCTAATATACGCATTCGCATAATTTACTTACAAAGTGAGCATTCCAATTAGGCACAAATTTGCAATATTTATGAAAACAAAAGAAAAATACGGCATTCTAATGTTTATGCTTTAGATTTTAGTTCATGATCTCAACGCTGCCTTGATAGCTCAGCGGTAGATCCCTCGCTTCGTAATGCATGACTAACCCCTGCCATAATCCATGGTTCGAGTCGCCGCAAAGGCAGTGGAAACTATTTATCTTTTCATGATTAAAAAATAGTTTTCCTGAGCAGATGGATTCCCTTTACCCTTTATACATAATAGAAAAGATTAACAAATAAGTTTACCTCCTGCAGATAACAGAGGTCCTCGTCATCAATTGGGTTGATATCTTATTAAAGCTAATGTGCTTCTACTGACTGTATTTTGATAAGGGCAAAGTAAACAGAATAAAACAGGTATTTGTCGTCATATAGCTCAAAGTATCTCAAATTGGTAAGATGTGTATGACGAAATAGAGACATTGATTGGTCTTCGTTTCGTTGAATGTCCCCAAAGATATTTACTTAAATCACGACTTGACATACTTCATACTTTCTAACCACAGATATTGGAAACACGGATGCGATGCCGATGGATGTTAAGACGTTATACTAAACAGTGAATATATGTGTCTCGTCATATCGAAAGGTACCTTAATACCGGCATAGTAAATTACGACATACATGCCATTGAAGCTGAGCATAGTCAAAAATCACGTCCAAGGCCGAATTTCTAATTTCATCAGAAACGTTACCTTTGAAGTGTATTCTATCATATTAATCAGGTTCCAACATCCAAAACACAAGAAAAATATTTTAAAAACTAAGATAAAAATCCTTTCTCCATTCACGTTTAACCAGTACAGAAACTTTAAACTTGATTTTCTCAGAACTTTAGTTTTCGGAATCAGCCCGATACCTTTAACCAATTTGGATGTAACTTTGTAATCTAACATCCAATAATCAAAAGCAAGGTGTCATTTTAAAGCTTAAAATATAATCTTTCAGATGAGATCAAAAAATAAATTCTAATTTTGCCGACCTTAAGGTACCTTTCGATATGACGGGTCACATATGTCACTTGAGCAAAGCAAATGGTATTTGCATACAAAAAGCTTATTTACTAAACATTGAGGGCCTTATGAACACAAAACATGACAAAACAAACTATTAAACAATTGTATTAATATTGAATAAAATACAAATGCGATTTTCAGCGACATTTGATTTTACACATTTTAGTTCTTACAATGTATATAGTTGAAGTGTATTTTGTCTAGATAGGCTAATAATTTTCCATTAGCGTGTTTGACAGTCACTTTAGATAACACTACTGCATCGTTATATATACCTCACCCGAGTGTTTTCTTTTCTTGAAAGTGATATACTTAAATATCTTAACAGTGAAATAAGGTGTTTCAACCGATATTTGTGCTGCCATATTTAGACTGTCTGTCAATACTTGGCAGCAGATAATGGCTACTTGAAGATAAAAGCTAAAGGGACATAAGTCATTAACTGGTCATAATTTTTGTTTCACACAAAGATATTGGTAGAACCATGCCAATTTGTATTCAACGTATTTTAACTCTAAATATATATACACTTAAAACCTACAAAGTTATATATTGCTGGAAAGCTTATTTTCCGAGGATTTCAGTTTTACCTAAATAAACCTAATTTTGAGGAATGGGTAAAAATTATACAGGGTGCAAAATAAAATAAAAGTGCATTTTGGTCAACCAATTTGGCACAATGAGATTTTGTTGGGGAAATGTGTATCAAAATGACACAAACATCACTTGATGAATGTAGTGATGGCCTTCGATAAAATAATACATTTGGTGACCAATTTCTTTGTGGTCAAAATACTGAGGATGGTTCAAATCTATGAAACGACTCATTAATTTTCGGGATATTTATATGTCATAATTTTTTTCCTGTATACACTACCTAAAAATTAATCACATAATTGGATTCCTCGTCAAATTTACTTTTGAAAAATGTATAACTTTTACCAACTACGTCGACTCGGTCAAAAGATATGCCGTTTTAACGTTTTTGAGTGTAAATGCATGTTTTGTATAGTAATGTATAGAGAAAATTACCCACATATAAACCATTAAGAAACAACAAAATTGGGATGATATGTAAATATCTGATACATGTTTTAGCATTATACATATCTCATTTAGGTATATGCAAAAAATTATGATCCCATCGTTTTTATTTTTAACAATACATGCGTTTATAAATCATAACTTTCTTACACTTTTGCATGTAATCCTATGCGCGCCTCCTCCACCGTCGCCTCCTCCACCCGATCCATCGTGTGCCCTAATTGCTTTTTTAAGTATAACTTCATTAATTAAAATCATGGAAAGCTCACTTTTTACACATAAATAGAGTATAAATAGACCTTTCATATGATACCAAATTTTCCCAAATACGTAAAGAAGTTTTAGCAGAAATGCATGTTTTCTATCATTATTAGGGTTAATATGTAACAGATCCATGATATTTGACGGACCTATTTGTGACGCAACGCCAAAGTTGTCTCAAAAGGTGTATCTTTAAATGATACACAGTCAAACTGATTCTTTTGCATACAGGAGAAAAAGTTCCACCTTCCCTGTTCAAGTATCTATATATGTTTGGCATTTTTGATTGCAGTTAATGTATATCTCCTAAAACTTGCTAAGGAATTGTCCTAAATCTTTGTCGATAAAGTTATGAACTTTTAAAGATTTCTCGTCTTAACATGGATAAAAATCATTCTGAGTGTATCAAAAACACCATGAAGAACAATGCAGCAGCACATTCACCCAATTCTGCCATATACCCAAATGCGACGTCTTGAAAAGCATTAAACAGAACTGCCTCTGAAACTGGGCGTCCGAAACCCATTGTCTCCCAGACAATTGATATTAAAGCTAGATGTCCTACATGAATACCTATGCGATAAAAGATAGATTTACAGATATTCACAACAATATTTTTGACTTAATTAATGAGACACTAGGTTTGTTCTCTGGCAAAATATTTGATGGAAGAATCGGGACGAAAAAAAAAGCAATGAGACAAAAACAAACATGAACAGCAAACTTAAGATAAATCGTGAAAATAGGAGCAATGAACTCCGTACATAAGATTTCGTTAAAATAATATGCATGGATGCGTTAAACATTAACAAAAGAAAGACAGCATTTAAAAATGCATACACGACTTTACGCTCATTTTATACGAGCAAGGCTAGAGTTAGAGTAAATAAAGTTAATTAATTCAACAGTAGTTGAAACAAGTTGACATAGGTAACAGATATCCTCTTGAAGCCATGAAAGGAGATAAACCAATATCGATTTTGTGGACATTCGATGCTGTCAACACATTATGATTTACATTTCAAACGCTTATGTATCACTTATGTGTTAATTCAGCATCCAAATTCAAAACGGGTGATGCAGGATGCTCAAAAGACCATATAATGAACGGATGTTTTAAATTCTGAAGTGCAAAAGGAATAAAGCTCCAGAATGTTTAAATATCAATGAGTTTGTATTGATATTTATTTGCAATTTACAAACGGTAGTGGCTTTTACAAGAAAATATGAAACATTTTGCACCTTTTACAATCTTGAGTCTATATACATATATATAATCAGATAAATTCGGCGATCTCATGTTATATAAAGAAATACAACAATTCAGAGGCGCATCATTAGATTTCCAGGGAGAGGGGGGGGGGGGTTAAAAATACCCCCTGAACATGGAATAGGCAGAAAAACAGTAATTTCCAGGGGGGGAATCGCTCCCGAATGGGGCGGGAAAAAAATCAATCCCGAACCCAACTTTCTGCTACCCCTGGAAATCTAACGGTGCGTCCCTAATGAAGATTAATTAGTGTCCATAAAACCTAAACTGTTCTATTCAGATAAAAAAATATTTCTGTTAAAAAAGTTCCAAATTCGGAATAGTTTCATTACTTTTATAATCACATCCAGACATTTATCGAGGTTGTAAAGTTCTCCAAGAATATTCAGCGTTGAACCAACAATCAAAACACAATTCCTTGTGGAATCACAATGTCAACGTATACTCTATAAATCTATTATGGCCCGTAGTTCAGAAAGTTGTTAAGCTAAATCACCATTTAACTGAACATCAAGGCCCTATTCCAGAAAGGTGTTTAGCTAAACCACAGTTTTAATTCAGGTCAACAGCACGGCTCATTGGACTGCTCCGCTCGAAAGCTGCAACGGTACGTATCATTCCTGGACAGTTGATGCTCAGATAAACCGTGGTTTAGCTAAACACCTCTCTGGAATACGGGCCCAACTGTCCAGGAATGATACGCACCATTGCAGTTTTCAAGAAGAGTTCAATAAGCTGTTGACGAGAATTCAAACTGTGGTTTAGCTAAACATCTTTCCGGAATACGGGCCTATAAATCTTGAAGTATGCAACAAGTAAGCAGCCGATTAACGCACATAAACCAATATGATCATACAATGAAATAAATTAGTCCGTATTTTTGAACATAACAACGTATCCAATCTTGCTGAATATTCAAATAAACTTAACGTTGAGGTTTGTCCATGTGGTAGCACCAAAATTTGCCAAAAAATACCAAAATCATGAACGATTCATGTACACAAATATTAATAATAATGGCATTTATATAGCGCCTTTTGACCGAATAGGAAACAAAGCGCTCGTGATTCGCTGCAGGTAGATCGTCACAACCATTTCACTTCACGTAGAAGTGCTTCCGTAGAGCACATTCTATCGGTACTTCGGTTGTAATATTCACCCTTTGTGCAGCTTCCCATAACCTGGGTGGGGCAGACTCAGATGGACAAATCAAGTGACAGTTTTAGATGCAGGAGGAAGACCGGAGTACCCGGAGAAAAACCTGCGGAAGCGAGCATGGACTGAAAACCAAATGCACATAAAGCGCCGGGAGCGGGACTCGAACCCGGGACCTCATTGGTGCAAGGCGAGGGAAGTAACGCTGCGCCAACCCGCTTCCCCTATTATAACGCAGTGATTTGGTCCTAATTAATATTAATCAATCATTACCAGTCTCTTACACAATGACAAAACCACCAAGTCACAATGTTGTAGAATAGATACATGGATATGCTATGGATATTGAAACAGAGTCTGATTGTTTGTTGTATAGTATTATAAACGTTATTTCAAAAAATTCTGCATGGCCTTACATGGCAATGACGTCCAAAACCTGATATATTTTATGATGTCAGGAATCTAAATTTTACCAACTGTTTTCAACGCTAAAATAGTTGGTACTATCAATATAGCTCGATCATCAGCTATACATCACTAACAAACTGATCTCTGTTTCTTCAAGAAAGTAATTAAATCCTAAGCGACATTTTCATTGCAAGGTTAAAACTATTTAAAGGGATTTCCATCTGAATTACAAAGATTTGATATCAGTATAATGCCAGTATCATTTGCATATTTAATATCCTTGTAATGTGTGACCGTCCAGCCCAAACCAGCAGCAAATGCCAGCTTTTGTCATTTTCATTTTTTTAATTATTTGCAAAGACCATGCTTTAATGATTAAAATGACGCCTTAATGAACTTTACACGATTTCCAGAAGTCAAGTTATGGTCCGTCAAAGTTTTTCAGGGAGCAAAACGTATAACTGAGATAAACGCGTTCCAAAGTTTAGTAAGCCCTATATTTTCTGTTGATTGTCTTAAGAATATACCAATTTATTTCACATTTCCTATCATTTCTTGAAATGAAACTTTGCTGGTATTTTGTAGTAATCACTAGGATTGTGAATCTGTCATGATATCGATTTCGGCAAATTATGACCTTGACATGTATTTTCACCTGTAGCGCAAAATGAAGTTTCTGGCATTTACTGCTCATACGGGCTGGAAGGTCACATATAAGATTTCCAAAATTGTATACTAGTTTAATTGTCATCGGCTTGTAAGCAGCTCTCTCTCTCTCTCTCTCTCAATATAATGAGTTCAGTTTCCAATATTTACCAAATATATGAAGGCAGAGCAGGTTGAATGACTTTTACCAGACAGTTAGAGCAAGAGCCTACTTTAAGACAGCCTTGTCAATGCTGATTCTATACATCTAGTTCGTGTTTACTGCATTTGGCAGACAGTTTAGCACTTGTGTCACTTATATGCATTGACACATTATTTGCGATCTGTCATTGACCGACTTTCGTGGCATATAACGTGTTAAGTTCTCTGTTAAATTAAGAAGGATACAATTTGATGCATGCTCCGAGGCTGTATCAGCGTAGCTTTATGAATTAAAACTGCGTAACACGTATCTCAACGAGTCAGTGATACAGAAAGTAAGCTATACATGTCATTCAAAGGTACTAAAACTTCACAGTAGAACAAATACTTTGTGTTGTCTTGTTTGAAAAGTAGTGTGTTAAGATTTGTTTCAACGTATTATCATTGTCCATAACATGTTTGTTCATTAGGGAAGGACTATATTAACCCGGTGTCCTTATTCTTGAAAACTAAAATATTCTTGAAAATTAATTGCGATTTAAATGCGATTTAAGTATGATTGGGTTTTGAAAATCTTAGATTTTACAAACGAACACACACATAAAGTTGGAATGTATTTTGTCTAGACAGGCTAACACTTCTCCATTAGCGTGTTTGACAGTCACTTTAGATAACTGCTACTGCATCATTTTGCCTCACTTAAGTGTTTTCTTTTCTTGAAAGTGATATGCCTAAATATCTTAAAAGTGAAAAACAGGTTTTCCAACCGATATTTGCGCTGCCAGATTGTCAATACTTAATAGCAGATACTGGCTACTCGACAATAAAAGCCAAGTTGTTGCGAATGATATATCTTATTAAATCTGACCATTTTCTGGAGATAAGCACATTTTACAACCTCCAATTTTCAAGCATATGGAAATGTTTACACTTGATTAGGCCATATTAAAAAAAACATTTGTCTCAAAGCTCTCCAACTCACAAAAACCTAATGCGGAATGCGATTTTATTTCCTTTTTTTTTACTGATTATAAAAGTCGTATTGACGACTCCTTTATGGTGTGTCAAGATATTGAAATAAAACAAAGAAACAGAATTGTCTTTATTCAAAGTTGTAAAGGACTGGTTCAGAGTTTTTACTTCGTATAGTATATTCTATGCCAATTTTGAGCAACACGTATTCGTTTATGTTTAGTATATTGAGGTGCATTAGCATGATAAGTGTAACGGGTAAATAATTGTTTAAATTTGGATAGTTGATGCATCGAATATTCGGTGTGCACAAAAATCTCTGAAACAACCCTTGGCCTTTTCTAATGCTTTTCTATTCGGGGGAGGAGGCAATCAAGTTTGGTGCTAATTCAAGCGTGACCACAGGTATTTATAACAGAGTGGTTTCCTTTGATGCCAAAATACACCATAAAAGAGGATTTTGAGTCTGTCTTACCTTGAAAAAAGTAGATAATTTTATCTATTTTTCCAAGGGCTTACTTTGCAGCTTACATTCACCGCATCGATATAAATATTAGTAGTAGTGGCACTGTTGAATTCTGCGACATCATGATCGTGTTGCCCAGTCTACTTCATAAAGATCTGAAACTAAAACATGGGTTTAATCCACCAAAAATTTCAATTAGAATTTCTTGCAAAGAATTCTGTAACTTTGTTTGGTGTAAAAACCAGTCAGTTTTGGTTTCCGAAACACCAAATATTATGATCACTAGAAAGGTGATCAGGGTATGTGCGGCCCTCAAGACCCCCTTTTCACGCCTTGTCTGCCGCTCTGTAGATCCCCATTTCAAGCACAACCTTTAGTTTGCAAGCCGTATTTTCAAAAAAAAAAAATCAGTTTAAAATTTAGTTCCCAAGACCCAATTTTCAAGCAAAATTTCGAAAATGTTTGCTACCAAACTTTGCCAAAAAAACTAGTTCTGAAGGGTCACTTTGTTGGTCCATTCAGTTCTCTAGACCCCCTTTTCAGAGTCAATCTTCCGTTCCCTAGACTAGGGTTGCAGATATCGGGGCCGCACATACCTACCAAAACCAAACTTCATTATTGGAGGCGGTGCTGATTAAATAATAATCCAGATCCAAATCCAGACAAACAGAACATCACCCCCTCCCCCGCCCCACCCCAAGAAAAAAAAAAAAACACTTTCCATCAGAGGGCTATAATTATTGATACACTTGCTGCGACAAATATATCAGAATCAAGAAGTTAAGAAATGTTGATGCCACCATTTTGCAATGTGGTAGCTGACTGTATGTAAAACCATTGGGGACATGGTTGCTGAATTTGGCTGACAAAAAAGTCTGCAGAAGTTTACGATTTTAAGCAGCTAAATTGCTGATATCACTCACTAGATTGCCCAGGAACGTCAAGAAGTATCCGCAGTTAATGTCATTTATAAATAAATTGTGTGATTTGGGAGTGAAATTAATTTCCAAATCGGTGTTAGCAACAAGGCAATGCCGTGCATCATGTGCATAAAGCACAATCTTGTAAACATGTATCAGAACTTTAGGTTCTGTACATGTGCTACATGTATTACTAACTTAACATGTACCGTTGGTTTTATTAAAAGATTATTCTTTTTGTCGCGACCCTTTTTGCACTTGTAGTAATTTGTGCCTAAATTCCACTCTCGGAACACTCACTACTATCGTATTGTAACGATGTTAACAGGCTGTTAATTCAACAATAAATGTGATTGCACAATGTGCATAATTTAGAGACAAAAAACATGAAATGACATTAAATTCGCTGGCTTACAAGTTACATTTTACAACTTTGAAACGAAACATTTTGCCTAGGATTGCGAAATGCTTTTCACGATTTGGGAAAAAAATTGAAAAGGTGAAATAAAATTCGTTTTTTGGATTTTTAGGGAAACTAACGCGCACGATAAAACTAACGCACGCGGGAGCTTTGAGACAAAGGTATTTTTTAATATGGCCTTACATATACATGATATACCAGTCTTAGTTGATTTGTGGTTTTAATTCACCAATGGTAACGGAATCCAATCATACCAACATGAGTGGTGCTCTGGCAAAATGAGCGAAAAGTCGCGATTTTCAATATTTCAATTCTCTATAATCTCAGCTTTCGAATAATATATAATAATGTTATACTTTCTCTCTACAATTTTCATTAAGAGATCGAATTACAATGCAGTCCACACAAAATAGCAGTAAAAAATCGATTTTAAAGTTACTGATTACTATAGTGTATAGGCCAATTCATAGTCGGCCTCCAAACAAAATTTTTCCTACAAAACATTTGGTCGTGACGTCACCAAATATTTGCCATCGAACTTTAACTATGAACGGGTAGCAAACATTTGGTCCAATGTATGTGGCAATTAAATAACGTGTGCAATCCAGATATGCAATGGTAGGCGGAGTGTAGGAAGTGAGATTGGATATGGAAAATTAGACTGAAAGGAGCGCCTGGCTACAGAGTGGAGATCTGTAGCCATGGCGCGTAAGTTCAAGGGTATTAAGAAAATGGTTGGTGTGAGCCCGGGACTATAAAACCTATAGTCCCAGGTGTGAGCGGACCGTGAGGTTGTGGGCAGGTAAATGTCAGAGATACCATATGTTGCCTCCTATATATAGTTGGGTCCCTGATGGTCAAAGTTGGTATAGTTTGGTGATACATGAAAATATAGAAGTGGCCCCCCTGGGAAGTACCGTCACGAAACAAATGTGATTTCGCCTATTTGATTGTTCTGGTACATTACCTCCTGAATATTCAGTCAACTGTACAATTTCTTTGTTAAAGAACACCACACCCTCTGATCAGGCTTTTATGTTTCATCACAAACAAAATTCAGTAGAGAAACAATAATTATTAATATTACGTAATGCTTGTTTCTGCATGTTCTGTCAAGGTCTCCACGTGCGCACATTACCCCGTCATGCTATAGTTTTCGTTGCCTATAACACGTGGTTTTAACCTAGACTATGATAGAATTCTACACCACGAAATATGAAAGAGTCGGATCTATCCTATTGCAACCTGGGAATGGTTGGAATGTTAAACAACAAAAAATAATACATATCCCACAATGCAAAATTTCCTATGTGCGTCATATTCGTATAATTATCATGGTATTATCCTTGCATCCCCAATTGGATTGAAGGTTATTATAACGTATTACCTATTATTGTGCCTTCTGAATAACGGTGTTCTATGGGAAGGATCAGAGTAATAGTTAACCACTGTTGCTACGTCACAACTTCATAATTTTTCCAAATATTTGGCTATAAAAATCATACCAACATTCTGATTAACAAACCAACGGCTAAAATCTGTACTTATATAGGTTATCTACCTTCATGTGCGGATATATTCAGCGGATGATCTCTTCTGACCGAGATATTTCGAGTTTTATCCGTACCCAAATTTAGCTTTACCTATGCGAAATCTGAAATAAGCTACCCACTAAAGTTATTTGCCGTGCTGTGCACATTGACCTACCGGTGGGGTGATGGCGTCTAGCGCGAAATTTTGTTTGGTCTCAACTCGGTGTTGAAGTTATTTTGTTTGGAGTCAATTGTCATTTTTACGTCACGACCAAATGTTTGGTTGGAAAATTTTTGTTTGGAGGCCAACTATGAATTGACCTTTTGATAGCAAATCGCGATCAATTACCCGTGAATAATTGCACTTCCCGGCATAATTGACATTCAAAACACGAGGTATAATTTTACACTTATTTATTAATACGTTTTATGTCAAAAAAAAATAGATCTTTTCACAATATGTTTTACTTTAACAGCCATTTATTCAAAATCTTCAATCGTGACTTTCCGCTCAATTTGCCAGAGCACCACTCAAATATCATTGCAATATTGGCGCTGAGATGTGAAAAGATGATCTTGCTTTAACATTTGCGATTTCTATACTTTAGCTGGATGGGTTGACTTTATATTCTGCCCGAGTAAGGTTTTGAGTACACCCTGCCTCCAATAGAGGCTTTGCAGGTGACGTGTGACGTCAAATTGCAATCACAACATGTCTAATATGTTCGCATACATACAGAAACAAGAAGATAAATTTCGATGGACAACGTTAAAATAAAGTGACACTAATGGTAGCACATACATCCATTCAATTTGAAAATCAATAGTGACATCTGGTTTTGATGTTTTCAAAATGCAGGCGACCATCTTGGTGGAGGGCATGGTGGAGTAACAGATTTGCTTCTTTGTCAAGACAAAAGATTGACAAGATACAGGATGAACTTGATGACAATGCTGAAACATATAAAGACATCTTTAAGCGGGGAACAAGAAACAACCCGTGTGTCAAACTGTTTCAACCATGTTTCAGATGAGGAAGTTGAACAGGTTATAAATTTTATAAACTTTTCAACAGAACATGTCTGCTCGATCTGCACCAAACATAAATCTTGAAACAAAACATATCAGCTGTTTGTAACAAGTATGGCTAGTGACTTTTTGCATAAGGACAATTTCAAGAAAAGCTATGGTTAGACCAGTGATAAAAACACACCATACACTGCCACCGGAAAGTATTTCCACACAAAACCTTTTATTTAGCCATATCTTGAGAGGCCTGTATCTGACTTTCACAATTTTAGACAGAATCTATATTTTATAATATCTATAGAATCAAAGCAGAATTGCACTCATTGAATATGAAATACGGTGTAAAATGCATAGTTACCACTTCAAGTTGCACATGAAAATATAGTTTAATTACATTTCTGCATATTTGTTTGAAAACTTTTAACTTGGAAACATTATCATCGGATGCCTGGTGATAATGAGCTTATGAATAATTTGATAAGTTACATTCTAATGAGAT
>JXSR01S004574.1:18110-36269 GCA_000969725.1 Ophiothrix spiculata
TTTCCATGTTTTCCTGATATTGTTTTTGGTATTTTCAAACTTCTTGTAATAATATTCTCGTTTGCATTTGGTACCCCTTTTAACTTTCTTCTTACCACAGACAACTTTGTTACTGATAACATTTTTAACACTGAGAATTCTTTTCTTCACTACGTTGAAGCTAGACCAAAATAGAATATGACCTGTCAGCTTGTCGCGAAGTCAAATTTAAATCACTCATACAGTCTTTTCTATGAAAGTTATTATTCTATCTTGCTTTCATTTTTATATACATATTCATAACAAAAATAAATAAGTACACTTATTCAGTTATTCTACCGGCCTGCGGCGAAATTAACAGATCAATCTTTGGACCACAATATCTCTAAGTGCTGAAAAATTGATGGCCGCTGGTTTTAAAGCAAATATGGTGAGCATTATTTTCACACGTTCAGTCTATGGGGAATGCTATTATAGTTCCATGACTAGGCTGAACTCAAACGAAGCAAAAGTTATCATGCAAATATGTGATTTATCTTTGTACGAACGAATTAAAATTTTCTTATGTCTTTGATACGTTCGTATTGTATTAACACATGGAATCAGCGGTACAATTATCGGTATGATCATTGTTTGGAACCAAATCTGAAAATATTGCTTGGCTAATTACGTAATAACATGACTCGTTGACACTGCGGCAGCGAATGACAGGGCCTCGGTGATATTAGGTATAGTAACTGATACATCACATAACACGTTGGTTTTATTATTGCCTGAAGAACTCTCTCTTGAATGCAATGTTTTACATTTGTAGTTTCGTCACTTAACTAAATGTCATTTTTAAAACTTAATAATAATAACTGGGTTTTTGTATAGCGATTTTTCATATCTATAGATCAAACCGCTGATTCGCTGCAGGTAGATCATCACAATCATTTCACTTAAATAAATAGAGGCTTTTATGTGGAAGATGAATCGTCCTTAATTACCAAAGCAATATTCACTCTTGGCTTTTAATATCTCTAACATCTCAAATACTAATGCCAGAGTAGAAAGTTTTTCACATGTTTGTAACCATACATGTAAACCTCAAAGCAAGAGCGCGCATACCAAAGTTTGTGCTTTATATAGACAATGGGAAGCTTGAAGTACCTAATCACTTTGGTAGCCTCAGTCAAAAACATCAAAGACTCGTTCTAGGAACTATGATGTTGCCATTTGCTAAAGGCATCTTCGGGAACAACTTTGTGCTCCACTATACGACAACACTACCTTTCATCGAGCTGCTAGTACAATACAGACTTCCTTGAGATATCAGGGTGTTGAACACTTGCCAAGATAATATATCCAGATATCATGGATATGAAGTCTTTCTATCGGGAATGTCTGGGCTGATGCGTGGGAGTTTCGTTAGGCTGTGCTTTGATGTTTAAACTGAAATACCTGCCAGAACTCCAATCACAGGTCGAAATTAGACCAATAGTACTCCCAACACTGTATCTTTGGCTTCTGGTGGAGGTTAAAGGAAAAAATAACTTATCAAAAGTTAGATAAAAGAGAAAGTTACACTACCCTGGTATTGGTATTTGCTAGATATAGGAGTTATTTAAGACGGAAATCAATAGAATAAATATATTCCATGTTTCAAGTCTGTATGCTGCATACGTGAATTTGGTAATGATTATTAATTAATCATACATGTGTCACATTATATATAAATCTGGATGTGATTTTTGAAGCAACATATCGTTTGTCATATGATTGAATCTGGGTCTGCAAGATCTTCGTAGTCGTCACCAACTGATTCTACATCTCGATTTAGACTCTCGTACGGATTGTTTCTATTATAATCTACGTCAGTGTTCGCTTCCGGAATCTCGTGATAAGTATGACGACATTCAGAATTAATCCTCGTCTCATACTCCGACGTCTTGTTCGATCGCCAAGTGCGATATTCAACGTCATAATCTTCCGACTTGACTCCGTGGTGTGGGTATCTGTCAAAACTGTCTGAATTTGTGATTTCCATAGATAATATACGAGCACGTGAATCTACACTTGTTAAGCGGTTTCTTTTATTTTTCCTGCGCAGTTTTCGCACAAGAACAAAAATTATGATCGAACTTGTTACAGTAACAATGATTAAAAGTGTAAGCGTTGCAAAGAACAGATGAGTCATCATATCAACAGCAGTATTAAGATCCATTTGGCTGGCAAGAGAGTCTTTACCACTCGCAGACGTAAATGAAGAATCCATGATTGCTGACATGGCTGAAGACGTCATGTTGGTCATGATATCTGTAGTTTGGCTTGCCAGTGTTTCTTTTACTGAAGGGTAACGAGATGGGCACAAAAAAGGCCCAAGTGTGCAATTGTTGATGAAGTTCGGATACTCTGAACTCGTGATCACGCATGTAAAAACAGTACATTGAAAAGACGGGGATAGAGTGATATTCACTTCTGAAAATGTTTTACCAGCAGCAAAAGAAGTCCTAGGTTCAAGCTTGGCTAAACCGCCTGCAGAGTGGATCCATCTCGTGTCCACTGAAGGGTGTCCTGACCATGACGTGCATTGAAGTAGTAAAATGTCACCAACGTGGAGAGAAGAATGCTCTGCTGAACATTGTGGATTTTCCTGAATATCTGGTAGGTACATGACATCCATAAACTTCTTATCACTAGCCACAGTCTTTATGGCATATACTGGATTTCCTAAAGGTTCGTCTATCTGGCACAGATACGTCCCTGCATCATCTCTTGTAATATTCCATATTGTAAATATCACATATGTTGTGCTGCTATAGGATACAGAATATTTGTTTAAATATCTTTCAGTCATTACTCCATTAATGAATATAACATCACGACCACCATGTGTAAGGTTCCTGGCAAAGACAACTTGATGGTTCCTCGGTGGATTGTAAAGTGTACATTCAAGTGTTGCTTTATAGTCGCCTTCATGTATAGGTGGATTCAGCAAGCTGAACTGAACAGAAGATTGTCCTTTGCAGCGTTCCATTAAACAGCAGAAGAACACAATGTTGAAGGTGATCAAAGACGTTTTGAAATGACCCATGTCCAAAACATGGTCCCCTGTCAGCATTGGTCAGGTGGTCTGTAAATGTAGTTTGTGGTCATAAAGATAAATCTAATGATAAATTTTAGATGACATCAATCTGAGTGCTGATAAAAATAGCGCAATTCGAAATACAATCAAAGCGGGGTGTTTTCCTGTAAAGTTCAATTTGGTGTACACGTGTCCTTGTGGGTGTACTGTTTTGAACTTTCGAGTATCCTATCATGCCGGTAGTGTGTGTGTGCTGGAGAATAATGGTGCCTTTATGGTATATAGTTTATGCGTACAATCTCTGTATTTGTATTCCAAAATGTGCTGACATTCAACCATTTTGGTTTGAAACCAATTACATAGCATTTTCATGAGGTCAAATCATAACCTTGTTTTAGCTGTCTAAAAACCTCGTTCCAACCTAGTCCTGGTCAGCCAGAAGAGATCCTTTGTTCCATCAGCAGTCCGCATCTGGAATTCTTTACCTGAATACATCTTTAGAGAAGAGGGCCTGTTTTAAAAAGGACGTGGGCCCCCTATCTTGATGAAAACTAGTCAGCACTACACTTTATTGGTACTTTTGTGTACTGCTGTCACTATGCCATAACGAGCGTTCGACATATATAAAAATGCCAGAAGACGTATCTGTGCTACAAATTCATTCCATGGTCTTGGCTAATGACGCAGATTATCTGCTGACTTGAGACTAATCCTTCTCTAGCTCTATTCATGTATGTCCTTTTTTTTGGCAAAGGAACCAATTTTTTCTATTATTCGAGAGGCCCCAGCGTGGCGAAGACTTCAACACACACCCTACAATAATAATTCGCCACCACTCTGAAATGTTTCTGATGTTAATGCAAATTCCACTCTTCTTTCTTCGTTAAGGCTTATGGCCTTGGCTTATCGGAAAGTCCTGACCAGAAGGAGAGTGCGAAGTGTTGGTGCAATACTTCAGGTTGCTGGTCCATTTTCATTGTTGCCGTGGCAATTCCCTGCCCCTCTGATTTGTACTTGCTGACATTTCATTAGTTCGATACAAAGGTGATATCTATACAAGTGACTATAGTAACTGTTGTTGTCGCCTTGTATGTTTGGTCAAGGCGCTTTACCCACATTGGATAGTTGGCTTGTAACCATCACTTGGGATTGAGATATCACCCCCGTGCCCTGCCTTTTAGTTATAAATACAGATGTTAGAATTTTAGTACGCTTTAGATGATTGCCTTTTGTGAGTAAATAAATCGAGTAGGACAATAGATAAAAATATATAACATGGTTTATATAACACAGGTTAACCCAATAGCGCCCCAAACGTCGGGTTGAAAAAGGTCCAGCGTAATGGCGGATTGAAAGCTCCCCAAGGTGAGGAAATATTCTTGTTGTGTGTAAAAACTATTTATCATAACATGGTTTATTGGTGTAATCTGTGAATCTTTTTCATTCCTCCAACTTTCTGTCAATTCATTCCGTACTGAGATCCCAAATACCATCTCTTTTGCCATAGCTGACTTTCCCTCGAGTTTCTATCATATTGTTGTTGAGAGTCTTTGAGTAGAGTGCTGGAATGTTTTTACCTCTAATATCAGAAGATTTTTTTAATTGACATTAGTGGTAGATAATTTTTCTTGAATAGATATTTCGTGGATAATTTTATATGTGGTATTACACTCTCCCAGATCCCTTCTCATTTGCAACCTTTAACATGAGCAACAACTTTTATGTCATCCATCATGTTGAGTATGACCAGATCATCACATCTGTAAGATTAATTGATATGTCTTTGTCTAAGTTCCTCTATCATGTCTATGCGCCTCGAATGGGTACTTCTGTCAAAGAGGATGTCCTGTGCCTTTTCTCTCTCCCATCTCCACCATAGCGTCTTCTAAAACATACAGCCAAGCAAGGGCTTTGGTTGCTGATTCGACGTTCTCCTCTATTAGGCCATTACCATTCAGTGATCGATGACCATGATGACAGGACTAAAAACTACTTGAAAGCTCAATCTGGAATTGGTGTTTTGGAGAGTTTTGGAGCTTCTTCTGGTTAAAATTTGGTCTTTAGAAGGGTTTACCTCTGTGCTCTAAGGTTGACTTTGAAAACAAAGTGGTTTGCATGAAAACATCCTTTTTTGGTCGCAATCAGGCACCAAAATATTTTTCTGGCTCTATAAGCACGTACAAGAGCTCAAAATACACACCATTTCAAGTAATATTAAGGCACCAGGACAACGCGGGGATAGCCAATGTTGTACTAGTTTAATAGTTTCTAATAATATCCGTCACTTGTTGACAGACCTGTTTAATCTTATCTGCATCTATTTTGTCTGCAGGGTGGATGTCTCTATCCCTGGACAAAATCGAGTACAAAAATAGTACAACATTCCTGAGGTGCACATTTGGAACACAATTATAGTACAGTTTTAGTACAAATATAGTACAAATTTATTTGTACTAAAACTGTACTATAATTGTGTTCCAAATGTGCACCTCAGGAATGATGTACTATTTTTGTACTCGATTTTTTCCAGGGATCCATACCAACTTACGGACATAACGTACAGGGTTTAACGTCAGAATGGAGGTTCTAAAATGATCCTTTTGCAGATCAACAGTGGCAGTGCTGAGATTTGCCCCTCCCCATCAAAAGATTTGAAGTTTAATTGTCTACTCATTTGGTCATGGCGCTTACTTTTCAGGGTATTTCCGATTGCCGTGATCAAAAATTTTGGTATCATGATTGTGCTTTTTTAAAACAACAGTGGGGCTCTCCACACGGGAGCATCAAATGCAGATGCATCTAGATGAATGTACATTTCCGAAGTGCAGATTATGTTCACTCGCGCGTCAATCTAACTTTACTATCGTTGAGCATATTGACGTTTGCTGAAGTCCAGTTTAATCTAGATGCATCTGGATGTGCGAAGTACAGATTGAATTGCCCGTGTGGAGAGCCCCTCTGTTACAGTCGCTGATACTGGTAGCTCAGTTTTCCTCCAATGAATGTCACACACCAATATTCAATCGGCCAAAATAATATGACGTCAACGTAGCGATATATTCTATTTCAGAGCCATTTCCGGATTAAGCCGATCATTGACGACCGCACCAGATGAATTTTTGAGCTTCCGATTGTGTTATAGTGTAAAACGAAGACTATTCACTCCTACAGACAGTAAAAACACATTTTACTGAACATAAATATCTGTTCAGATGCGAAATTAATTGCAATTTGGATGAATTCTGGCTCCTGAAAATGTGGGTAGTTTGAATATTTTTTATTTTTCATACCAAATGAAACAAAGAGACACGTAATTTGAAACTAAAATATTATTTTTTGGCTAGTTTTGTCATACAATCCGCTAGTTTTCTAGTGTGCATTAAATATCAATACAGACAACTGTCATAGTGAGAAGTTCCAACTTATCTCTGAATTTGCCAACTTCAGAGATAAAAAACGGGTATGTTATCGTATTTAGTCGGATTTCTACACAATATTACCATTTCTGACCTAGGCCAGAGCAATATCACGCCTTCACCATGTTCACGGTACTGAATGAGCAATTCCCATCAAATTAAGGAATATATTATTTCTTTTAACATGTTTAAGTTAACGTCATTTTTCAGATATTTCTAACTCTAAAACTGTGTTTTAATAATGTTTAAAATTATTTGGAAATCAAAAAGAAACAATTATTTTTTCGAAAGAGTGCCATGCCGGCTCGAACCAACGCCAAAAAGCATAGTTTAGTTTTCTAGTCCAACGCCTTAACCACAATGCCACTGAAGCATCTGATAAGCGGGGTGACATTTTCGTATTTATCCATTTGATTGTTAACCGATTATCACATTTGTAATATGGATTGCATCATCTCGCCCATGTGCAAATTAGGTCATGGGTCGAATCTGCAATATGCACTGTAGGCTAGATTCACTAGTCGCCTAATGGGGTCCCCCCTCATTTCCTGTTGTTTGGGCAATCACCAACACAGTAAAGAACGTGTGGCGCAGACTTTGTAAGACTGATGGACTGAGCCTATATTCGTTGTTTCAATAGGAGTATTTTGGCACTCTATCAATAGCCAAATTTCGCTGTGTGTCATCATACAGTGGTAGCTATATAGAAATGGTGGTTGGTTTTGTTCCGGGAGAGTCTCGGGCGCAATATGTCCGGGCGAGGGGGAGGGTGATGTGCGGATGCATATCAATAATAAAAGCGTGATAGAATAATGAAAAAATTGGATAAAGCTTATAATCAAAGCCCGTGTATAGTAATTTTCTTCTTTTTTTTTTCAATCAACAGGGTGATACAGAATCAAAGTCACCAGTACCCATAGGTTTCAAAATGTGCGCATTGACTTATATTCAACACTCCTCATAACTCTGGGTTACATTTTACCAGAAAACGGGAGTCTTTATTGGACACCCTATATTGGTATTCAACCAGGGTCGTACGAAGCGGGGTGCGGGGGTGCAGGGAGGCACTCGCCCCCCTTGGCTCGAAAAAGTGGGACGCTGGAGGGACAAATACGGGGACAAATATCAACATATCGGGACGATATATTACTGATTTACTGTCCCCTAAATTTTTAGTCAAAATAAGCCAATTTTAGCATAAATATCAAGGTTTTATATCGATTTTTGGCTGAAAAAAGCAAAATTTTCGAATTTTCAAACTGATGGTATATACATCAGGACGAAACATGAATTTCGGGACGGTATAAATGTGTTTGCCCCCCTTGGCTTACATGCCTTCGTACGGCCCTGTATTCAACTGTATGCCACTCTCGGATTGTATCATTGTCTGTATTGATCGGAAGCATACTGTTCGTATTGGTAGCAACAGGATACATTCACAGGCCAATTCTTCTGTATATGTTATTAACACAGAGAAAGAAAAATGGAAGTTCAGATAAAGGGCATCTGGGGATGACATTTTGACATATTTAAATAAAGTAAAGTTTTTGTTCAATAATATTAATGATTGTTTGTAAGTGCAATGGCTTCAGAAGCAATCAGTAACATCTAAAATGAACATCTGGGCCCATATTCCATGAAACCCTGCTAACTTTATACTAAAAGTCCCTTAAACTGTCCGCTAGGCTTAGCTGACAGCTAATTGTTATTAATGAAACCATGTACACTCTTAAAATTATCTTACTCTTTTTGAGTAAAAAATTACTCAAAGGTCACAGCTCGTTTTGTTTAGTGAAATCCTACTCAACGTTGGGAAAATTTTGCTCAACGTTGAGTAAGATGTGCTCGACATTGAGTAATATTGACTCAACCGAGTAAGATTTTACTCAAAGTTGAGTAAGATTTTACTCAACAGTGAGCTGTGACTTTTTTACTCAACAAAGAGCAAAATAGTTTTTAGAGTGTATAGTGTTAGTTGTCAGCTAAATTTGCTTCAAAGGTAAGCGGTGATATGGGATTTTGGTTCATTTTACTGATGATATCAAGAATAACATACGGTAACCATGTTAAGACAATCTTTTCAGTTAGTATATACAATACCATTTGACACAAAGCACCTTTCTGAGATAATTTCTTTGTGTAGAGGAATTTAGAAAATATGCCTGTATCACGGATATTTAATAGCAATAAAATCTCACAAAGTCAAACTCTTAACATTAACTTAAAGACATTGAAAGAAAAACATGCAGGTTTAGTTTGTTAAAAAATCCTAATAACTAACTTTTAAAGCTTTACTACCGGTACCGGTAAGTTATTAAGTATAATTTCAGGGTTGTAAAAGTTTCGATATGCTTACTTTAAAGCATCAAAGTTGATATAAAATATTACAAAATATATTATGGTGATCTAATAAATACTAAAAATGAATGTCTGTTTAAGGGTAAATACTCTCCATCAGGAAAATGTGAATCCTAACTATTTCTTAATCATGAAAAGAGAACAGTTTCCACTGTATTTGTGGGGATTCGAACTATGCCTTATGGCGTGGGTTAGTCATGTATTACAAAGCGAGGGAACAACCCGCTGCCGCACTGTTGTTTGAACCCAATAGAAATAGGGACATTTTATTTGTAAGTGTGCCAAAATAGATGGCGCTTTTCATAAAAGCTCATTTTTGGATGTAGAAGGGATATGCTGTTGTGTACTACCGATATTAGATATGCAAATGAATCGTCTGGCTTCAAGAAAACTTTGTCATTTTTAGCCAAATTCTTCTCAAATCAAACAACATTATCGATAATCATACATAATCAATAATTTGAAATATGAATAGCGCCCTCACTTCTGAACAAATCTGAATTTACAAAAATACAAATAAATAGACTTAAGATTAACAAATTTCAAGCAAAATCCAAGAATTGTTTTTAGAATAGGTGGAAAACATTATTATGCAACACACTCCAGTTATTTGTACTGATTTTGCAACTATTTGTGAACTAAAATATGAAGTTTTGGTTAAAAATTAATAAATGTCCACATCAAACAACAGTGGCTGAGCAGCCTTGAGTTTGAGAACTGAAATCTAAAACATAAACATTAGAATGTCGTATCTTCCTTTTGTTTACATAAAAATTGCAATTTTTGGCTTCATGGAATAGTAAATTTGCAAGAAAATTATAAATTTATACGAATTAGTGCAGGATGAAATTTAAAAATATGAAGATCCGTCCTATTTTATTAGTAAAAGTTAAGATGTACATAAAATGAAAGTAAAAGGCCCAAGCTTTCAGACAAACATACCTTGCATTTTTTTCAAACTTCGGTTTGACCCTGAAATTCAAGGTCAAAGGTATTATGCAAGAAAATTGTAAAAATAATCCAATTCACTTCTAATTGATGTTATATTCTTCCTATGGTTGTAAGGAGCAAAAAAGTCAATTACACAAACTTTGTATGATGTTTCGTTTTTGAGATAGGGGTCAAAATAGTAAAAAGTTTATTGACCTTTTGTATTGGGGTCAAATTTTCAAATTGCTCCGATTGTAATGAAAATAGGCTCAAATTAAAGGGACTGCTATACTGATTCAGAAAATGTATAGTTTCGCACTTCAGATATCCAGGAATGGGAGAATTAAGGGTTCAAGGTTCCAAGCCCATAGACCTACATAGCAATTGACCTTTAACCCCTTTTTTGGAAGGTTCTGGCACAGTAGGTGGCATCGAAGTATATAGTTTTCAAAACAATATGGTACCCCGGTTAATTTGAGACTATTTTCATTGAAATCGGAGCAATTTGAAAATTTGACCCCAATACTAAAGGTCAACGATATTTTTGTGATTTTGACCGCTATCTCAAAAACGGAACATCATACGAATTTCGTGTAATTGACTTTTTTGTTGCTTATGTCCAGACGAAGAATTTGACATGCATTACAACTTAATCAGACAAGTTTTACCATTCCATTACCTAATACCTTTGACCTTGAATTTCAGGGTCAAAGCAATGTTTGAAAAAATGCAAGGCATGTTTGCCCGTAAGCTTGGACATTATACTTTAAATATGTGTACAACTAACCTTTTACTAATAAAATGGGAACGGGTTTACAATGCTTCCTACACTAAATGTTAATATTTGTCAAAATATACACTTCCAGAAAAGAAACCCCCCTCTAATGAATCTTGTTATATAAGTCCGATTAAGTTCTTTTAAAGAGTAAGATAGGGATTAATTAGTTACTCAGCCAATGCACAGCAATTGCTCATTGCTTGTCCACCATACCAACCTTGACCATTAAATTTATCGATTTATTAAAATCGATGCAGCGAAAAAAAAATATTTTTCTCCATAGGGATTTCTTGCATGGCCCTTTCACATTTCCCATAGCAACTTTAATTAATGAAAAGCAGAATTGTAACATTTCATTGCAGTCGAATAAGAGAAAGACTACCAAACTTTTGGTCTCGGTAGATTAGCTTTGAACAACCAACTAAGTAATTTACATGGACTGAGGTGCTACCTTTTTCAATGATGTACCTTCAGCAAGAAAGGCAGTTGCAATAACTTGTTCACAATAATTTGCTCGTTTCATGCATTTAGTCATGATTTGAAAGAAAATTAAAGACATGGTTGCAAAATGTTTTTTATTTCCCATTCATCAAGATTATCTTGAGAAAAAGAAGACTTGAGCCACAGCCCATGTTGTCTCATGTTCTTTCAAAAGATTGATCCAAAAGGGTTACCCCGATTGAGTAAAAACACTAACCCATGTTAAAACTTGACACAATTTTGAAATGTTGTCAGGTTATTTTGAAAAGTGAGGGAGAGAGAAAAAAAAACCTTCAGTATTCTTTTTCTAAAATGATTAAACAATTTTTGAATGTGACTCCATGAATTCACTATTGAGAAAACTGTTACTTTTTTCTGCATCAATTTTGGAAAAAAGTGAAAAACTTAGACGTTTAGATTAAATCGTTTAACAATAAAGTGCTTTGCACTGGTTAAGTGACTAATTAGTCCCTATTTTAGTCTTTAAATGAGCCTAATCGGACTTATACTTCTTGAGAAACAACAAAAGTTATTAGAGGGGGAGTTTCTTTTCTGGAACTGTATATAGACAATTAATGTAGATATTAAAAACAATCAATACAGAGCTCAAACGGGGAGATCTCAGAGTCGTAGTTCACGTCGGTTTTTTTCAGGTACGCATGTTTATTACCGGTACATTATCATTCAAAATCAACACCACATATTTATACAATATTATTTGTGATTCAATAAGAAGTATCAAGCCTTATATCTATTAAAATTTGAAAACAATTGAATTGTCCGAACATCATGAAATTATGAGGTTTCGGCGAAAAAGGCGATGTTTTTCAAAATAGTCTGTTGACGCCATTTTGACCTTGATCATAGACATTAAATCACTATAATAAAGGTTCATGTATAAAATAGAGAGTCTATCTATTCCGTAATTACGCCAAAAGTTGGGATATTCTTTTGTCAGCAAGACGTTTCACTGTCTCACTGACGAAAAAACTGTAGCCTTAAAGGCAACAAACTCATCGGCTGTCGCCGTGAGTGCTCGACAAACTTCTCCAGACCCAGAAAATATTGCCAGACGGCGATGGCCATGTTTCTCTACCGTCCATAATTGATCAAGATACCTCCGCGGTGTTGCTCGTGTAATTTTCATTATGTTAAAGTAGTGCATCGAATAAACTTCAAATTACTTTGCTACTAATGGGGTTCACGGGTGAACCCCAGCGGTTTTGGAATAATACAATAAATTGTATCACTATAGGAGCACTTTTGTTATTATTTGAATAAAGGTAAAAATATGAGTTTTGAAATTTTTTCAATATCAATGCGCCGATAGAAAGACACGTAAAATGTTCCCCAAATTTGCGTTTTCGAAATCCCTAGTCAATAAATTTAGTAGTTTCTTCTACACTGTTGTTTGAGATGGACATTTATTCGTTTTTAACCAAAAATTCATTTTTTTTCTTCAGAGAAAGTTGAAAAAGCAGTATAAATAACTAGAAAGTGTTGCATACTAAAGTTTTGAACCCATTCTCAAAATTTTATTTCAGTTTGGTTGAAATTTTGTTAATTTTGAACTCATTTATCGGTATTTTTTTGTAAATTTAGATTTGTGCAAAAAAGAGGGCGCTATACATATTTCAAATTATTGATTATATTTGATTATCGATTATGTCGTTTATCTGTGAACATTTTGGCTAAAAATGATAAATAAAATTTTCTTGACGTCATATGCTTCATTTGCATATCTAATTTCGGTAATACACATCCAGCATACCTCTTCTACATCCAAAAATGGGTTTTTATGAATACCGCCATCTATGTTGACTCTTAGAAATGAAATGTCCCTATTTCTACTGAGTTCAAACAACAGTGTCTAAATCGCTAGGATCGCGGCCGCCCCCGCCTGAATATTGCAAGGTTTGTCAACAGATGGCGTGTAGTATATTGACTGCTTGAATATCGCTGTGCCATACAATAAAAAAGGATTCCTTCGCTTCTTACGGCTACAATGTGCCTGAGGTCTTCATTCAGTATCTCTCATAACGTCGCCATTTTGAAAGCAACAAAAATTACCTATGGGCCAAAATAAGCTAAGGGGACTGTTTCAATGCATTGAACAACACATAATTATTGGTAACATTGCTCAGATACAGGGTGTCCCAGAAAAAACCTTACAATCTTTGTATGTAATTTTCTTGGGTTTAACGGATAGTCAGAAAGTATGTAAAGGTTGCATTTTATAGCCAATGAATTGATTTTTCAGATACTTTTTGTTTCATTTCAATCGGTAGTGTACAACAAAAGTTGTGCTTTATCAAATATTTAGATGGAATTTTGTCTGGTCCAATTTCATGATTATTGGCCATAAAGTAGGGGTGTTTTTGAATGGAATAAAAATGGGTCACCTTGGAAAATGTATCATATCTGTCATATATATTTTTTAGCACAGATAAAAGTGAGCATGCACATAATAAATTAGTAAACATTGTTACGGTTGAGTGAGCAAATCAATGACAATACTAAATAGAGCTTCTTTCAAGGGGAACTTAAAATTGGACCAGAACATTTTACATCCAACTATTTGACAAAGCATAACTTTTGTACACAACCGATTAAAGTGAAACAAATGGTATCTAAAAGTTCATTTCAAGGGCTATAAAATGCAATCTTTACATACTTACTATGCGTTAAACCCAAGAAAATTACACGCAAAGATTGTAAGGTTTTTTCGGACACACCCTGTATATGAGAAATCAAATGTTAACTATGAACGTACATGTATGGACGAGTTATACTCACAAACACCAGGATTTACGCTATGTTGCAATACTTTTGATAACGGAGTGTATCTTTTATACACATAAGTATGTTTTTCAATTTCAACTTGTTTATAGAGTACAATAATACGAAACAACTAGGTTCAAGCCCGTAGCCAGAGGGGAGGGGGAGGGGGTGCGGTGGGGGCGTCGCACCCCCCAAATTTGACAATGTACAAAAAAGGTCCACAAAAAGTCCCTAAATGTCCACCAAAAAAAAGAACACCCAAAGCACCAAAATACGTAAATGTAGGTCGTTTTTTAATAAAATACTGCACAAAATGCTTGCAAAAGTGCTAAAAACCTTAGTCAAAACCACTAAAATTAGTTTAGGGTCGACCAAAACGAAAATTTTTCCTCCAAAAGGTCCACTTTTTGAAAATCCGCACCCCCCTTGAAAAAAATCCTGGCGATAAATCTTCCTCCATCACCCTCCTCTTCACGAGTTAACATTGTTTCGACCGAGCCCTCGGTTGATGGTTCACCCACCAAGTTGGTGAAAAAAAATATGACTGTCCATCCCAAACGAGCCGTAAAAGCAGCCTTTTGTCATTTTCACTTTTTAAAATATTTGCAAATCTATGTTGTAGGCCAAATGACATCTTAATGAACCTCACTTTAAGTCACGTTATGGTCAGCAAAGGTTGTCAGGGAGTAAATTGACTCGAATGATTGAGGTCAAGGCGTTCAAAGATCAGTTAGCCCTAGTATATTTACTGTTGACAGATATATTTCATATTTCCGATCATCTCCTTGCAATAAAAGTAGTAAGCACGGGGATATCGTACACCGGAACTTCCGGTTTGAGGCATGATGGGAAAAATTCATAATGGCGGATGGCGGGAAACTTCGAATTTGCATAAAACAAAGTCAAGTTGAACGTTGATGGTCAAGGTGAAGTACAATATTGATTTTATTGACTTTTATCGATTTTATTGAATTTTATCGATTTTATTGAATTTTATCGATTTTATTGATTTTTTTATGCCGTTTTTATGCGTTTTGAGTTTAATTTTGAGGGATTTCGGGGTATTTTAAGCCGCATTTGGGTTAATTTATCTCAGTTTGAAGCGTTTTGAGCCTAATCTAACTCGTTTTAACAAGTTTTTTTTTGTATTTTGAGCCTATTTAAGGTAACTTTGGAAAAAATGAGGTGAAATGTTGAATTTTTGAGCGTTTTTGGTAATTTTGCCTGATGACGTCCAGTGATTTGCTAGATGTTTGTATTTTTTATGGTAAAAATAGGCCCAACACGATATATTTTGGGCGAAATATTTAGTTTCCGTGAATTTTGAGGTTTTTGAAGTAAACATTACGAGATATTTTGGGTTAAATGTTTAATTTTTATTAATTTTGGGGGTATTTTGGGTTAATGTTGGTTGAAAAATGAGTAAAATAGAGTATAGTTTAGTAAAAATCGGGCGTGATATTGAGTGTTTTGCTAGTTCTCTAGGTGTTATGACGAAAGTTTCGGGAAAAATAGAGACAAATAATGTAAAAGACGACAAATATGCGTCGATACGGTGCTGAAATGCATCAAAATGCATCGATGCGGCGTTGAAATGCGTCAAAATGCGTCGATGAGGTGCATGCGTCTAAGGTATCCGCAAAAAGAGTCAAAATCAGCAGAAAAAGAGCAGAAAATGAGTAAAAAAGACCAAATACAGAGTAAAAGGAATAAAAAAGAGCAAATAAAGAGTAAAAATGAGCAAATAAAGAGTAAAAAGGAGCAAATAAAGAGTAAAAAGGGCAGATAAAGAGTGAAAAGGAGCAAGGAGCATTCTTTGAGGAGTAAGGAGCAAGTTAAAAGGTGCAAAAGGGAGGGAGCAAGGAGCATACTTTGAGGAGTAAGGAGCAAGTTAAAAGGAGCAAAAAAAGCAAAAAGGAGCAAGGAGTAGAATATAGGGAGCAAGGAGCAGGTCAAAGAGCAAATAAAGAGTAAAAAGGAGCAAAAAGAGCAGAAAAGGAGTAAAAAAGGAGCAAATAAAGAGTAAAAAGGAGTAAGCTTTGGGGAGCAGGGAGTAAGTTAAAACAAGCAAGGAGCAAGGAGCAAGCTTTGAGGAGCAAGGAACAACCTTCGAGGAGCAAAGAGTAAAAGTAATAAATACCATACATGCATCGATATTTTCTCATTTTAACATTGACGGTTGACGAATAAACAACAATCCTTGACTCCAGCATGCTTCGTCACGCGTGTCACATGTGTGATAAGCGTTTTAATAGACGCTTCAATCTACAGAGATATGTGAAAAATATCCACAGCCCCATGGACGTCAGCAATGAGCGAGACGATGACGACGAATGAGGAGGAGGAGGAGGAGGAGGAGGAGGAGGAGGAGGAGGACGACGAAAGTAAAAAGGGTGATGAACTTCAAGTTGTGAATGACAATCCGGCTTACCAATCCTGGATTAAGGCCGCTATGATCGCCATCAAAGAGTCGAGAAAAGGAAGCCAGAGAAAAGGCTCACGAAAAAGTGTTGTGGATAGTCAAGGATCTCTTCATCGACAAGTACGCCGGTCATTTGTGGTGTGAGAAACACCTAGACGGCACCTCGGATTTGCATCCGCAGGGCTTAATTTATAATGAAATCATGGAGAAAATAGACGGCGGCAAGAAGAAAATGGACCTTGATCGAAAAAGCCATCAAGAGAATCGTGGCTAAACACCTGCACAATCTAGATGATTTATTCACATACGAAGACCCCGAGGAAGGGCAAAGTGATAGCAAATCCGAGGAAGAGGAAGCTGATAGCGATAGTAACGAGGAAGAGGAGGAAGAAGGAAGAGGAGGAAGAGGAAGAAGAAGAAGAGAGGAGGGAGAGGAGGAGGAGGGAGAGGGAGAGGATGATGAGGAAGAAAATTATATCGATAACCCAGCCTACCAACAATGGTTAGAAGATGTCATGAACGGCACCGAGGAATACAGAAATGGAAAATATGAAAAATACGTCAGCGAAGGTATGACTGAGGCTGAAGCTAAGAAGAAGGCTCACGAGAGGGCTACCTGGAAAATTAAAAAGCACTTTGTCGACCTGTACGTCAATTTTCTGTGGTGTCATATACACCTAGACGATGTCGAAGAGCACGATGATATCTCGACCGATACTTCAAGGTACTTCACCTTGACCATCGACGTTCAACTTGACTTTGTTTTATTCAAATTTGAATTTTCCCGCCATCCGCCATTTTGAATTTTTCCCATCATGCCTCAAACCGGAAGTTCCGTTGTACGATACCCCCGTGCTTACTACATGTACTAATGAAACTTTGCTGGTATTGTAAATCTGTCACATCAAAAATCAATTTCGGGGAATTATAACCTTGACATGTATTTTCATCTGAAAGGCAAAATGGAGTTTGCTGCATTATGTTTTTACGGCTCGTTTGAGATGGATGGTAACAGATGCTGATGATTAACAATTTACTGGTTGCATGACTACACTCTTAGAAATAACTCTGTCAAAATACAGGACATTTCCTGGAAGTTATTTTCCAGAATTTTTTTTCACATCCTGTAATTTTACAGGAGCTATGATTATGACAGGAAACTTTGATATCTGTCAAATTACAGGAATCCCATCATCTTTGAAAATCGTATTTCCTGTTAAAATACAGGTGTCCTGTAATTTTCCCGAGTCCCCTTGTCTGTCAAAATACAGGAATCCTGTTTCCCCTTTTTTCAAAATACAGGAATCCTGTAATTTTCAAAATCCCCTTTTCTGTGAAAATATGGGAATTCTCAATCCTGTTATTTTCACAATCCCTTTCTGTCAAAATACAGGAAACCTGTTATTTTCATTTGCCCAAGCTACACTCTAAAAAATGAACGTATTTTTACGGTAGAAAACCAGTATTTTTTAACGGTGAAATCCCGTAAGAAAATATTTACGGACGTAATGTAAATTTAACGACATATATCAGTTATTTAATGCAATGACCGTCTTTTTACAGGATTTTACGGTAAAAATGTGGAAAAAAACGGGGAAGTTCCGTAAAATTAATAGCAAAAAAGACAATTTGACACCACAGAAAATATATACTAAATATAAAATATATCTGCAGTTATTGTATTAAGGCTACACATTTCCCCTGGTGCGGCTATCTGTAAACATGCCTTGTTCTTGAGAATGGCTAGGGATGCTTATTTTGACACTAAAAATCATCCGATTTTAAGTTGAAAACTGGTGTCAAAATCCACCTATGATTTGAAACAGGTAGGAAAGGTCCATAAAAAAAATATCATTAAACGGTAAAATACAGTAAAATAAACAGCCACATGTAAAAATACAGTAAAATACCGTATAATAATTTACGGCAAAGTTGTAAATTTTACGGC
>JXSR01S004575.1:0-42352 GCA_000969725.1 Ophiothrix spiculata
TATTTATTTAAGAACCGCGACAAATTACAAAACCAATGTAACACAAAGAACGAACCTGCCTGAAATTGACTGGTAACGAATTAAACAAGCTTAAAATGTTATAACTAATAGTTACCTCAGCAGAAATGCCCCCACGTTAGCAATTGCAAATTTTCCACGTTCCGTTTCCTTCTACAACCGAGAAAAAATTGATGTGTGCGGAATGGAAGCTCGGATCTGAATGATGGACCACGCGGCTATGCGTTGAATCTAAACTGGTTGATCGATTACGGGGTCATTAATGGCCAATAAAACTATTACCTAAACAAAAGCCCTGGCTTATTTAATAGTGGAGTAAATTATAGTCTAATTTATCCTTATATAATGCTGGTGATGTTTGTACAGCTCAGAGGTTCAGGTGTTTTTATGGATCTTTGTTTACCAGCTTTTCAGTAGCAAGTTTTCCAGTCCTATACTTTATTTGACAAGTGAGAAGGTAAATAGCCTACTATGTTCAAATATTGCTTTCTTGGGTACAATTCCTCTGAGAAATGACTTCTTTTTGATTGAAACGTGGTTGTGAAATTTCCCCAATAGCTCTTTAGTTTGATTTCACATTCTTTTATAAGTTTAACTGCATTTATTGATTTGGATTCAAGAGCTACTTAGTACATCTCACATATTATTGACTTTGATCTCAGGCAATTTCACATTTATTGGTGAGCAAACTTTTATGAAATCATGTGACAAGCCCAGCACCAAAATCTTTTATTTTGAGCTATCTACTAAGGTTTCTGACGACATGCCTTATGTCGACATACCCTATTCACTCATCTAATTCAACTATTTTCCATCTGACAATCTCCTTAAATTAACAAAATCCCCATTTCCAAAGATTTGACAAATAGTCATACTCTACGACCGACACTTCATTTATATTATTTCTAAAAATTTGACACGCTAATATGAAATCGCTTAACTGTAACTTGATCTAAATTCAGAAAATGAGTAGTTGAATTGGACGAGCGGATACGGTATATGTCGACATAAAGCATATCTCGACATGGCGACATAAAATCTCATTTGTCGACAAATCTGGGCAAGTAAAATTTTATAAAAACTTACGTTTAATTGTTAATTCATGGCTGTTTATTAGCAGTTGAGCTTTAAAGTGTTGCATAAATAATTAGTGTTCCTCATTTACAACCGTTTTAAAAGTTTTTACAAAGATGGTTCACAACAAAAAAGTGACAAAATATCAATGTTATATCATCCATATTGTCGTACGCAGAAATAACTAGTACATTACTATAATATATGTAAGTCTACGTCTAAAACGGGTCATTGTTGCTTATTCAAACAATTTCGTTTTTCCCACAAAAAACAAATCTTTGATGCCAACTTTATGTCGACATTATGGCGACGTCAACAAAAAATTATTGCGACATGTTGCCATGAAAAAACAGTCTCAACAGAAACCTTACTATCTACGAAAGGAATTATTATGCCTTTGCTCATTTAACTCAATATTTTAGATTTAATTTTGTATTTTTAATACTATGGATTTAATAAGATCTAAACGATAGCCGTTTAATGTGACTTTGATATTTCTAGGCTTAGTACATTTAAGGAGTTTTAAAATAACAGTTGTCATTGTATTACTTTTCACACAATTTAACAAAAAATGTAACTTTTGGCCTTTTTCAGGTTGCACCTGGCAAAGCAACATGGTCCAGATCAGGCTGTATATCTTGCAGATACTTATGATAACAACGATGCGCATTTACCTGCATTCATTTGTGGGGTGCGTAATTAATGTTCTTTTTGTTGTGATGCACAAAAAATATTATAAAGGCATAAAAGAGTTTGAGAAAATACATTTTTGGCAGAGAACAAACATACAATATGCATTCAGCAATTTGATATAAAGCATTACACAAAATTAAAACATTTCTATCTACCCAATGACATATCAAACTGCTCAAACTGAAACGGTCAATCAAAAAAGACAAAAAATGACATTTGCTGGCTGGTTTATGGTAAGAGAAATCTCTTAGCAACTTGCGAGACTTGATATTGGTAAGTTAACATACTACTACTAAAATAGTACTACTACTCACTGCACACAATGCTTTTAATTTGAAGCAATAACTTATCATCACACTAATTTATTATGACATATCATCCATTTGAAATTATGATTTTTACACATAATTTCAAGTTCACTTCATCAAGGCATCCATTTCCATCTATCTGTCACTTACTACATAACACTTTTCTGTGCAAATATGGATCTAATTGACAATATACTTTCTTGGGGAAGATAGGATTGGGAAGCTTTATAACAATATTTATATTTCAAAATGGGTGACAAAACATACTCTTGGGTGTTATTGAGGCTTGGAAAATGTTTAGTCATGGACTTTATAACTCTATAACTTTATCAAACCTGTTTTATATAGCTGTTCAGCTGCAAAAGCTTTAGTTAATGTGAATAATTGAAACTTTTAATCAACTGATTAAGTCAAGGTGTCCAAGGGCTGTTCTAAGGGCAGTAGTATTTGAATTAAATGACTGAAATAATATTAGTATTGTTGCATTTATTTTCAAATTGAAATCTATCTTGAACAGCTAGTTAATTGACACAATGTTGTTTTATCAGGGTTTTTTTGTTCTTTTTTATTGCACCCTTTAATCAAATCTGTAAATACTTTCTTCATGAAAAACCATCAATTTTGAATTATTTTTTGATTTTTGACATGAATATACCATCAAGATATTTATTATTTTGTGATAATTATGCCACTTATTGGAGAGTGCATAGTATTTATTATTGTCACAAACTGACAATTGTTAAATCAATACTTTTAATTTTTGTAACTGCATCACATCCCAGTTATTCAAAATAATTTCTAACAGAGCAATAATCTAGCATGACAACTATAAATGTTACTTCCTTTTATTTCGTCAATTTCCTTTTAATAAATGATAAAGTGATAAGCAACTGTGAAGTATGAAAGGCATAAAAGTCACATTTATACGGCAGGCTGTCACATGGAGTTTTGCAAAACACAGAGCTTCAGTCAGTAAGTCAGACCATGCGAATGAATTAACCCTAACAGAAAAAAATCTCACTAAATTTCACTTTGGAAATTCTTTGAATGCGTTAAGTCCAGATACGTCACAGACGGGGGTTATATGCAGGGGCATAACCAAATCGCTGGCTGGGGAACATCTCCGCAGTATCACTCGCTTGGGAAACGGGAGGTCCCTGGTTTGAATCCTGGTGAAAACGCGCATTTTTCACAACCCTACCCTTTTCGAGGAGAATGCAGGAAAGCTGCATCCAGGACTCTCTCACTGCCTTAAATGTGCTCTATTTTGGTCATATGAGTAAAAATTGTTTAATTATGGAACCATAATTAAATATACTTAGCAAAGTATAGGCAGCTTATGAATACAAAATTGCTCCTAAAATAAGTGGTTGGGTTGATTCAATTGAAATCAAATATTATCACTTTTTTTCCCCAAAAAAATCAGTCCATGCTTTTTTCAAAGAAGCTTGAGAATCGTTTGGTTTGCAAACCCAATATAGTATTTTCATCATTCTATTTAGTCATTTTATCAAATTTGATAAAGGAAGAGACTTACATTCTGATATTAGATGCATCACACATGCAAACATGTGTGTCATTGACGCATACTTGGAGAAAGCCTACCCTTTAAGCATTCCTATTAAGCATGATATGATGACCTTGATTAGGAGGATTTCATAACAATCAGGAGTATTGAGATGGATGTTACATAAATACTGGCTGTCATTGTGTCTCATTTGATATTCTTAATTTTTATGACTCAAATGATTTCTGTCTGTCTCAAGGGCAAAAAATTGTAATGATTTTGATACTTATCCTTGAATAGGTTTGGTGTAAAACTTTGAATGAAGTTCATCTTAACAAAACCAAGGTTGTAAAACACTTACCATTGATGGTTTAAATCATAATAATAAAGTTTTGTTACTTGTAAATAAATAAAACAGTTGTGGTAGTTAAAAATTGTGAGTTTATAAATGTAAGAATACTGGTAATTTGCCAGATTCCTTCAGTCGACCTATCCGTATGTATTTCTTTAGAATGAGTGTGTGTATTATGCGGGTGTGTATGGGTGTGTACTGCGATGGCTGCATCACATCAGCAGCAAACACCTGTTTTCTTGTTCTCTGCACATAGCATTGATTACAGACAACATTGTCTGATTTGCTGTCCCTTCAAGTACCCCAATTAGTACTTTCACCTACAGAGATTAGCAGTTTGACTTCTTAACAAAAAGAAACACAGAGAAAGTGTATAGGAAAACTAAGGATTTGGTGCTTTTCATACATTTTTCATATTTACAATTCTTGCACAGTAAATCAGTCAATTAGTATTGATCATAGATTTACATAAAAGCTAGTGAAATCCAACCATCAATTATCTGTCGCCCACCGGTACACTTGGAGGCTGCAAGACAAGATGAAACATTTTTTTAACAATTGTGCTAGCATTCTCATCTTATAATCAATAAAGATTTTATGAATTTGATTTGTTTCATTATGAGTCATATTGCAGCCAAGCTACAAGTGTACAGAATTAAAATGTTGTGTATTGCAATGACTGAAATTCAATTTTTGGAATTGCAGGTAAATTTTAACAATATATTCTGGTAGTTAATGAATATGGTCTACTTCAAGCATTTTTATTTTGTATATTTATCATGGTGTTTGAACAGAGTAATATTAAACTTTGAAGATTCATTCTTTGTAAAATGCAAACAATTACACAAATGGAAAACTTTGAAACATTTATTTTTTTCAGTAGATCACACAGAGTTACCTCAAAAGCATTCTTAAACATTTAGTTATCTTCAGTAGATATAGAGAATTATCTCAAAGACTTCGATTAACATTAAGTTATCTTCAGTAGATATAGAGAATTATCTCAAAGACTTCGATTAACATTGAGTTATCTTCAGTAGATAACATCAGTTCGACGGAACTCACAATTCGGATACGTATCCGAATTCGGATACTCCGTATCACAATTCGGATACCCATATCCGAATTTGGATTAAAAACAGCTGAAACGGGATATCAACTTAAATTAATATTCAGCTTCGCCGCACACCATACCGGTATGTATAAAAGTCAAAAAACATTATCATTATTTGTCATCCAAATTCTAAGAAAGTTTAGGCCGAATTATTTTGCCTTCTGTGATAAGAAGCTATCAGGACATGTTGCGAAGCTGTTCCGCTGGAATTGCACAGATGAAAATGAAATTTCCACAGATACATTTACATATCATAAATGCAAGAAAGATGTTGTACATGTACTTGCCAGCTTGCGCTATCGCTTTGTTTACTGCACCACAATAGGAGTATCAGAATTCAGATACCCCTCTATATCCTTATTCTGATACGGGTATCACAATTCGGATACGATATGTACGTGGGCATCCAAATTCGGATACGTATCCGAATTGTGAGTTCCGCCGAACTGACATAGAATTATCTCAAAGGCATTGATGAACATTTATTTATCTTCAGTAGTTTACACACACAATTATCTCAAAGCCATTCATCCAAAAATTAATTATCTTTTCACTAAGAGCTCATTCACATATCCCTGTATAGAGCTCAAACTCAAATAGATATACATGTATGTCAAAGACCAAAACAGTGTACGTTATTCATATGTTTGAGCTCTAGACAGTGATGTGTGACTGATCTTAGAGGCAGCCCTGCTAATCTACCCGGGTAATCTACTGTAAAATAAGTTGAGCTTCCTTTATTAACTTATAAGCTATGGAACCTATAATTATATGCAATTTGGGCATGAGGAGAATTGATCAGCTACCAATGTCTACTAATATGGACGTAAGTTATTAACTGGTCATATTTGTTGATTCACACAAAAGCATTGGTAAAACCATGCCAATTTGTATCCAACGGTTTGTAACTCTAAATATATACACTTAAAACCCACAAAGTTATATTGCTGGAAAGCTTATTTTCCAAGGATTTCAATTTTACCTAAATAAGCCTCATTTTGAGGGATGGGTAAAAATTATAGAGGGCGCAAAATAAAATAAAAGTGCATTTTGGTCAACCAACTTGGCCTAATGAGATTTTGATGGGGAAATGTGTATCCAGATGACACAAACATAATGTTTACTTGAATGATGTAAGGTGGCCTTCCATAAAACTTTGACTTGGTCAAAAGATATGCAGTTTTAAAGTTTTTGAGTGTAAATGCATATTTTGTACAGTAATGTATAGAGAAAATTACCCACATATAAACCATAAAGAAACAACAGAACTCGAATGATATGTCAATATTCGATACATTTTTAGCATTCTGCATATCGCATTGAAGTGTATCAAAAAATTATGATTCCAGCATTTTTATTTTTAACAATAAATGTGTTTATAAATCATAACTTTTTTATACTTTTGCACGTAATCCTCTGTGCACCGCACCTCCTCCACCCGATTTCAAGTATAACTTCATTAATTAAAATCATGAGAAGTTCACTTTTTATACATAAATAGAGTATAAATAGACCTTTCATATGATACCATACTTTCCCAAATACGTAAAGAAGTTTTAGCAAAAGCGCATGTTTTCAACCATTTTTTACGATAATATGTAACAGTTCCATGATATTTGACAGACCTACCATGTGAATCAAAAAAAATTGTGCACGGATTAAAATTGATTTTGACCTTGATAAAAGCAACAAATCATAAATTTCTTGTTAATATATTAAAGCAGATTTAATAAGCTTCCAAATGCAGCAAAAAATGATAGAAATCGGATGAAAAATAAAAAAGATATGACCAATTTTGTAAGTACTTCTTAGCTTTTATCATAATGCCATAACCTGTAATTATGATATGTAATAGCTTGCTTAACTGTGTAAATCCCATTGAATGTACTTTCAAAATTGGTCATATCTTTTTTATTTTTCATCCGATTTCCATCATTTTTTCTGCATTTAAAAGCTTAATAAATTTGCTTTACTACAATAACAAGACATTTATGATTTGGTGCTTTTATCAAGGTCAAGATCAGTTTTAATCTGTGCACAATATTTTTTGATTCACGTTGTATTTGTGACTCAAGGCCACATAAATGACACACACAGACTTTGCAGTTGTCACAAAAGTGATCACAAACAAATAGTAGCTATCAATCCAGGTAAAATCTGGTTTAATTCTAGTTCAGTCCAAGGCAGCCTATTCTGGTGTGAACATGCCCAGGCACAGAAAGATTAAAGTACTTTTTCTGCTACCACAACAATAGAAATAGAGTAATTACTTGCCTCGTTAGCTGACATGCAGTAATAATTTCTTGGATTGAAGTCATCAGGATTTCAGTTTTCTTCAGAGCACTTGGAGACAGTAATAATTATATTGCTAGTAAAGTGTACAGTTTCAGTGTAACAACTTATGTGTGATTGTCAATATGGATTCAATTATATTAACACCAATATATTAAGGGCAGCCAACATTTATTGATATGGAAGGAGCCTGGAAGGGAAATTTGACCCAGTTGTATTGTGATCAGATGGGGCCTAGTGTCTATGGTGTAAGGCATGAGAATATCATAGCATTTAATGAAAAGAATGTGCTTGGTAATTGTCTATTTTAGACAAAGGCCTATGTTGTAGAAGCTTTATAGTTGCTAATGTTTAAAGCAAACTTTCAAGACAAAATCTTATAAGGTTGATGATAAATGCCTACATCTCAGTTTGGAAAAACTTATAATTCACATACTGTAAATGAATTTACATACTCTAAAGGAATTTATGTACTACACCATATGTGAATTCGTATTCTCTAACTTTAAATTAAGTCTTGAGCAACCTGAAAGGAACATGTTCTACAAGTGTAGCTCGGTGTATGAAATGTACTAATCCAGCAATAAGTTTAGATCACTGATCAGGCTTTCTGAGAGAATGGAACTACTTCTAACTAATTATAAGAAACAACAAATGCAATGTCTAAATTGTTGTGTGTATTGCATATGTGGGGTGCTCTGGCAAAATGAAAATTGTGAATAAATGGCTTCTAAAGTGGCTTCTTTGACATAAAACCCATATATGCATATACCTTTAACTATAGCTTAACACTGTTAAGCTGAGAAGAGCAATTAATCACATTTTGCTACTATCCACTTTAACAATCTGCAACTTATTTTATGATTTTAGTACCAAGATATTCAGGGGACTGCCTTGGATTTTCATCTCTAAACGGAGAATGAAGATAGAAAGTATAACCTATTATATGTGTACCGCGTGGCAAAAGGGTCCAGTTGTCGGCTCGTACATGTTGCTCCTTGTAGCATATCTAATGTATGGTATTTGTATACATCAGATATGCTACAATGAGCAACATGTAGGAGTCGACAACTGGACCCTTTTGCCGCGGCGGTACACATATATCATTTGAAAGCTGATTTTATACAGAATTAGAAAATGTATACAATTTTGAAATTAATGACGTTCTGCTCATTTCACCAGAGCACCCTCATATGATACAAACACACCTGCATTATTCCTGCTCTCATCAATCTGTCCCTTTGTTACACATGTTGAGATATTTGAGAGACATTTTGAAAGATTTCAGCTTTGATACTATTCTTGAAATGTTCAGCTAGGTTTACTACCAGTAGATAACTGACCTATTTTTAGAATACTAAATCAAGTTTGACATAATGCACTTAGTTGAGTTGCAGCTTATTTTGCCTATGGGCAAATTGTATGATTTTGTATTGTTGAGATAATTGTCAGGAAAGCTTCTTAACTTGAGCATGTTTTTTTCTGTGTTTCATTTGTGTATATTTGAGTTTCTGCAAGACATTGACATGATATGATATAAATGCAGTATTGAAGTAGATGGATATTGTGCAGAATTTTGTAATTGTGATAATGACTGTTTGATTACTTTGTTGTAAATGTTTCTGTTTTTTCTACATATACACTAGCGGTTTAAAGTATTTCCGCACAAACACCTTATTCAGCCATATCTCTCAAGGCATTTATAAGGAAACTATCGGGAAACTTATGTTGCTTATGGTCATATCTGATAGGTAATCCAGTTAGGTGTAAAATTGAGCACCGAATGGGATCAACCTTCTCACGAATAGGTAGGGGAAACAACACAAATAGGTCGAAAAACATGATTTTTAGGTCAAATTTGATTTGACAACGTCTGTGTCAAGGTCACTTCACCGCTCAAGTTGAGTGGTCATGTGGAATGTGTATATGTAATAGAGTGACAATCAGGCAATGAAATGTGCTGGTCACGCTTGACTTCGTCAAGAGAATGCTTGGAAGCTAACGAAAATGATCCTTTAACGCCACCCAGTTTACAAAAATAGGGTCGTGGTAAAAGTGGAATTGTCCCTGGTGGTATATGACATTTTAAAATGTTTTAAGAGGTTTTCAATCTGTCATATACCGTCACAAAACACTCCACATTCATCACAACCCTATTTTTGTAACCTGGTGGGACGTTGAAGGGTCATTTTTTGTTTGCTTCCAAGCATTCTCTTGGCGCAGTCAAGCGTAACCAGGATATTTAATTGTCTGCTTTTCACTCTATTACATATACACATTCCATATGACTACTCAACTTGAGTGGTGAAGTGACCTTGACCCAGGTGTTGTCAAATCAAATTTGACCTAAAAATCACATTTTTTGACCCATTTGTGTTGTTGCCCCCTACCCGTACATTAGGGGGTTGATCCCATTCGGTACTCAATTTTACACTTAACTAGATAACCTATCAGATCTGACCAAAAGCAACATAAGTTTCTAGATAGTTTCCTTAGAAACGCCTTGTGAGATATGGCTGAATAAAGTGTTTGTGCGGAAATACTTTAAACTGCTAGTGTACTATTATGCATCAAAACATGAGTTTAGATCATCCAGGTAAACTAATATATTAAAGTTTGATTTGTTAATCATTTCAGTTACATTTATTAAGCTCAGCACAACAATGTACAGCTTCTGTAGCTTGTCCAACCAGACATTGAATTAACAAAAAGAAAGAAACGATAGTGTGATAAATTTGTTTCCTTCTGAATTTGGCTTAATCAGTCAGGATGAGTAGCCAACTTACATTATGAGATGCATACAACTGTATAATTCCTTTTACACTAATATCAGTCTTGGCCTTCAACTTGGATACCTAACTCTGACTTTGACTTTGTGATGTTGGGACTTATCTGATCATGGGTAATAACATTTCCAAAGCATACCTTAAAAATCAAAATACAGGGTGTCCAAAAATTAACTACCCATTTTTAAATGCTTATAGCTTTAAAACCAGGATTCGCATGGCAATTATAGACATATGTATTGATAAAAGAAACTTGTAGAATTCATTTGGCACCAAACATTATGCAATCAGTAAACTTCTAAGATAGCAAGAAGGTCTGAAAGTTCAAAGTGGTTGAGCCAATATACCATACAGTGTTGATACTCTTCTGCCACTCACTATGATGACATGACACCTCATACAGCTAAACGGTTTAGAATGGCTTTATTAACTAACTTTTTCATAAACAATCATATTGCTCAAAACAAAAAAACCCTGGCCCTTGCACTCCCTATGATTTAAGTCCGCTCAATTACTTTTTTGAGTTATCTGACGGACAGTACATCCCAACACCCTGGACTATTCCTGACCTGAAACAGAACATCACCAGTGAAAACAAGAAGATCAAGAAGAGCGCATGCACAAATATCCAGAGCTTTGTCGTTAGAGTAAAAGAATTTTTTGAAATCTGCAAGGAGGCCATCTAGAACATATTCTTAAATACTAGGCAGCTTAATCTGGATAAGAAGGCGGTAATTTGATATGTCCCTGTGAGTGTAACTTTGAATGTGTAATAAGGGGTAATGCTGTTGTGTACCATTTGAAGATGAGCATAATGCGAGAGTTACGCTTTGACAAATTAAAAACATTTTAATGAGTATTATGTAATTATGCAGACAAAACCACAATCAAACATCTTTGTATTAACATTGTAAAAGCTGTTTCGCTGAATTGGTCATTAAAATGTTCATGAATGATTCTCCTGTCTTCAAAGATTGATCCCTCCTCTACATGTGACTCGCACATTTGTTTTTCTTCGCAGTATGACAGTAGGCTTGTTACGTTTGACGTTATTTACGTTGAAAATAATTTTAAAAAATGACAATTATATCATGTTTGGTACCAAATTAATTCTACAAGTTTCCTCTATCAATACATATGTCTTTAGTTGCCATGCGAATCATGGTTTTAAAGTTATAAGCATTTAAAAATGGGTAGTTAATTTTTGGACACCCTGTATCTCTTTGTCAAGAAAATAATTGACAGGTAAATTTTGATATTTTTTTTTGTATATTGGAGACAATATCAAACATTTCAGTGGATTGTTGATATATTTATACAAAACATGTCTGGCTGTAATGAGCTTATAGTAGAAAGTAAAGGTGAATCACATGTACCATGTATTATTTACAAACTTCCTCTGCCTAATTTCATCTTGCAACCTGTCAATCATGGTCCTTTCACAAATGGCTACTCTTCCTCTCATTTTTTCTACAAATTGACATCTTTGCATCAGCCCCTACTCACAATTCCGGCTCATCTATGCAAAACAGGTGTCATTTCTTCTTTCTAACAATAAATCGCCACAGTGATATGATTGCTTGTTGGGCTACTTGGTTTCATCACATAAGATGTGCTCCATTTACTCTGATCAATGCAATATAATAATGGACACAAGCTGCACCTTGGGATTTGCACTAAGTGAAGATAGTATTTTTTTCCATTTAGTAGGTTGCCAATGTCCACTTTAATCTATACAATAAGTAAATTAAGTAAAAAAGTGGTAATGCTTTTGTTAAATTCAATGTTATTAATGTGTAATTTTGCATTTGAGTCTTATTGATAAGTTTAAGTATATGCTTCATGGATATCTAAATTGATTGAAGGAGTAATTTGGTGGTGTGAAGGACAATAGATTCAAGAGTGAAGACAACAAAATGAAAAACATAGTGTCTTGTTGCAGTTCAGGAAGCATGCTAGTTTTTTTTATTATTATTATTTTGTACATTTATTTTGAGAATTATTGAGATGGGTACTTAAGTTTTACCTTTGAAATAGTGTTGCTCTTGTATAGTGCAAATTTGGGAAATGTAACGTCTGTAAGTTATTTGGACTGGCCAACACAAACTTCCAGTCAAATTGGCTGGTAGTCAATTTGATTTTATTTGGAGGCTTTGAATAGAACATATTGTCAAACTTTAAATATAATTGCATTTAAGTTCATATGACTTCCAGAGGAGGAGTAATCTTTGAAACATGACATGTCAAAATATGTGAAACTGAAATATGCGAGTTAAAGTTTTCATTTTATGGAAAGAAACCAGCTGATTTTTATTGGTTTAAATGTGAACTTTAGCAAAAATCTATGCATGCATATATCGGATGCAAATGCACCTTCTCATAAAAAAGATTGATCCACTTTCATCTCTTCTCTTTGAAATGTACTAGCAATGTTAACATGAGGAAATCAGTAGAATTACAAGATGTGACAGATGAAAAGAATTTGAAAAGAAAGTCATGTAAATGCAAAACAAGTTGACAAAGATGTAGATTGGAATGTCTGTGATTCATCCTTTGTAGCCGACATTTCTTTCTGGCATTACAAGTGGTTGACCTTGTAAAATGATTTCATAACAATCATGGAATCGAAGGTGACCTTGCATGTGATAAGTATGAATGCTGACTGTCATTTTGAGTTTTGTCCAATTTAATATTTGATTTGATTATTGTTTTTAACAGGTCTGACATTGTGGTTGGAAACTGTTTCCTCTCTGGATCAGGGACATTCTGATGGATTGGATTCAATGCTGGTAAGTTGGTTTAACATATTAGCAAAGTATTCTTTTTTTTAGTGTATCAATATGGCTTAGGATTTTCAAACAAAGCAATTTTAATTTATTTATTTATTTATCATAACCATAAATAAACACTTTTTCACATTTTATTTTCAAATCAAACTGTAAACTATCAGATGGATTAATGGCATTATTTTTTACCCAAAATTTAGCGCCAAAATCAGACCATGCTATTTTAGTACATTCACATTCATAACATTTAACAGGTTTTTAATCATCAATCTTGAAGGGAAAAAGAAAGTTTTTTGTTAAATTGCTTACAGGGGACAATTATTTTATTATCAAACTGGTGAACAATTTTGTGAAACATAGTAGAAAACTTAATAAAACAATTTTATCATTATGTTGTATTATACCATTTAAAGGTGAGATATTTAACATAATAGGCCTACTCTTTCATATTGGAATGAAAGGACTTCACCTGCAGATAGCAAATGTGATGTTTTATGTGCATATCTTGAGCCAAATTGATGCAACAAGCAAAAATATGTCTGAGGATAACCAATATGATATTTATTTTTGGTAACAAAATGTTACATTATTTTGCTACTAATTTGACCATATAGACCTTTTCAAAATCCATTCGGAAATCTCCGGAACATTGATCACATGGCCATTTTTTCAACCAATCACATACAAGCTCATTAGTATGCACGATTTTGTCTACAAAATTTTCCGAAAATTCTCTTGCATTTCAGGGCAATAAAAGTGAAAAATATATGTGACCGTCCACCCCAAAACAGCAGTAAATGCCAGCTCTTGTCATTTTCACTTTTTTAATTATTTGCAAAAACCATGCTTTAAAGATTAAAATGACACCTTAATGAACTTCACACGATTTCCAGAAGTCAAGTTATGGTCCGTCAAAGGTTGTCAGGGAGTAAAATGTATAACTGAGATAAATGCGTTCAAAGATTAGTAAGCCCTATATTTTCTGTTGATCGTCTTAAGAATATGCCAATTAATTTCACATTTCCTATGATTTTCTTGAAATGAAACTTTGCTGGAATTTTTTTGTAGTAAGCACTAGGATTGTGAATCTGACAACAAATCAATTTCGGCAAATTATGACCTTGACATGTATTTTCACCTGTAGCGCAAAATAAAGTTTCTGGCATTTACTGCTTATACGGGCTGGACGGTCACACATAGAACCAGACCCATACATCTTTAGATACACTAATTCTGAAAAACTTTTGGCTGATGGCACTATAAGCTCAACGACACAAAGAGTGAAATTTTCATTTGAAATCTGCTGATCTGCGCTGATTAAGCATAAGATTTCAAGTCACATCAGGGCGATCAAACTAAAAGTGACTCTGTAGTGCTAACGCTAAGTTGGAATTCGTACGCAACCAGTTAACGTGAACTTAACATTCTGGCTATTGTGTTGAAGAGTCACTTTTTCTGTCGGCAATTGCCGGAAAGTGTAAAATCAGCTTCGGAAACTCTCGGAAAATTGTGTTTTGAAAAGGTCTATTGCTTCAACGAAATACACTATGGGTGTAAAAATGTGCAGGGGTTATAGAAAAATATGAGCTTCCTTGTGGTATTAAAATCTTCAATTTGATTTCAGAAAGTGGGGATTGAATCAAAACCGTGATTGGAATACACACCATTAATTAAGGATAAGTGCAAGTAACTCAAATTATTATCACCTGACACGTACAGCAAATTACAAATGAATGTTTTGAGTCATCTTGGTTATTTTAAAAAATCACAAATAGATGAATAAAAAAACGGAACATTGTCAATATGACATTTTAATAATGAGGCGACATCTGCACTTTTGTAGATTACCACAGATAGACATTGGTGCAGCACCAATTTGGATGACAAAGACACAGTCATGACTGATACTATGGCATACTACACATGATTTTAATGCACTGTGATACTATTTATGGTCCCTTGTCAGGATTTTTTGTGAAGGTCATAAGCACTTTATTTTTAATGACAGAGGAGTTAGAGAGTGATCAGTCAATAAATAGTATGGGGTTTTATATTAGTTTCTCCTTGAAAAGGACTAATAGTCCCAATATTTTTACTGATTCACTTATTAAAAACTTTATTCTATACCTTGTGGATAGGATGCTTTCAAAATGTGTCAATGACTTTCGATTTATGCAACCATTTTCTTGGATGTGCTAATAGTAAACTTTCTGGTCAAAGTAGGAAGTGAATACAATTGGGAAAGCTGTTTATATTTCAAAGCAAGAGTGTTTTAAGACTCACAAGTGAAAGCATTTAGTGGGATTTAAGGGACACTTAGATTTCAGTTGTAATCTGTAAGACTGATGTATGTATTGATGAATGGATGTTTAATTGTCATCCATTTACACAAAAAAGGTATACCTTGTCGGCAAAAATGGCAAGTCCAACCAAGAAGCCATTGGGACATGTATTACCCTTGCAAACTGGTGATGGTAATTAATCAAAGGAAAACCCCCATTTTTTTGGCACTAGGAAGTATAAAGACATGATTGGAAACTGATTTGTATTTTAAGTTAAACACAAAAATCCTAGTGGAGCATCAACAGTTGAGACAACAATTTAATTGACAGGCATGTATGGTGTGCAGAGAACTGTACAAATAGGGACAACATATTGCTCTTTCTCTTCTTCAAAACTACATCAAAGGAAATTTTACAAAAATGTCATATTTTATCAAGCCTTTATCAGAAAATTTGAATTTAAACTTCTCAATCTGTTTTTCTTAATCATCAGCATTGAATAGACAAGATATGCAAATTAACATGTAAACAGGCTTAAAACGTTTTAATGCATGTAAGAGCAAGATGTCCTTTGTTCAATAAAAACTACAAATGATTTGTTTTAACATTTTTTATAAGACACATCATGGTTTTGCTAAAGGGTGATTCCAAAGTAACGTTTGTGACCAAAAAATTTGAAAAATTTCACTTTTAAATGGCCACAGAACCTAGCATAAACATTAAATCAATGATTTTATTGTTGATAATGGTGCTCACTGGTGGGATCAAGACATGCATGTGTTTAAATTTTAAAATAATTGCCAAGATTCTGAATAAAGTTCATGTAACATTAGGTATCGTTTGTGACCTCGCACGGAAATATTTTTTTGCTTCAAATGACTTCAAAGTAAAAATTCTCTGACATGTTAGCGATTTTTTTATTGCACTTTTCACAGATGATAGGTAACATATTACCAAATGTTCATAAAAGTGGTAGGAAATTCTATTGTCAGGATTTCTTTGAATGCAATGTTTTGTTTGGTAACGTCTGGTAACATTTGTGACATTTTAGTGAAACTTTTTGGTAACGTTTGTGACATTTTTGAATTAAAACATGTGCTCATTCATGCACGGATAGAAAACATTCAAACTTTCTGATTAGAAAATACTTCTCACGTACCGAGTAACAAATGTATGACTGAAAAAACTGCACATATGATCAAATAAAAAAGCTGATTATTTGCTTGAAATCAAAAAAGGTTTAGTTTTCACTGGAATGAGCCTAAAGAGAGTGTAAAAACATGTGAAAGCTTTTGTTTGTATTTCAATTAAGACACTAAAATCCTAGTGGAGCATCAACAGTTGAGACAAAAAGTGACACACTCTTTCTCTTCTTCAAAACTACAATTATTTCTGCATCTCAAAACAAGTTGTGCAAATACAGGGCAGTTATTTACGGCTACATCAACTAGATGAAATTGAGTACAAATTGGTTAATTGAATTTGCAGAAATATTTGAACAAGAACTAATACCATCTTACTTGAAATTAATTATGTTCAGAGTATGTTCAGAGTACTTTTTGCCAACCGAAACTTAACTTCTAGCCATCAATTATGCACTGGCATAATGTTGGTCTTGAATTCTAGATGCAGCTTATTTTTTGGTATTATTTGCCATGTGTTAGCCAAATTTGTTCAGCCTATATCTGGTGAGTGAGCTCCAGAGTCAGTTTGAGCTGTGGAATAAGTCCCTGTTTTATCATCCTACATTTGTAATGAGTTGATGTCATAATGTTGAAAAGTATTCACATACTGTGGCCCTAGAAAATGTTGGCATTTTATGGAAGCCATGGTCACCATTCAAATATGATCAACATGCATTTATGCATTCCATAAGATATTTGTATACCTTCTGAGTCACCTGTTCTGTAGTTATTTCAGTTTCTAGGTTTACTATAGATTAAATAGATGTGTCAATTGGGATGTGCAGGCTAGGTGTTAAATAAAGGTAGTTTTAGCCAGCTTGGCAGAATTTCAAGAAACTGATACAATAATTATGCAATGTTATTTTATACAATAATTCATCAATGCAATTCTTTATTATTTCCCTTGTGGAAAATAATCTGAGAAATTAAACCTGGAAATTCTCATGCATTATTAACCTTTAATGATTCATTGAGTCGAGTGGCTATTCAAGAAAACAAAGTTCATTATTGCTGCAGTCAGAAATGTTTGAAACAAATTAAAAGAGCCTTTCACAAATATTACAGGCACTCTGCCTTCGTAGCTACTATTATACATCAAAGTTGTGTAATAAATATGCTAATTAAGTACCTCATTTGTATAATCAATGATGACCTTTAACCTTCATAAATTCCATTTTTGGCAGGCACTCTAAGTATGTCAGTGAAAACATTTTGATCAAATTAAATGTTAAGGACCAAGAGAGAGCCTCATTGTTTACTTCTTATTGGCAACTTTTCCTTTATATCATGATATAATAGACAGTTTGCTTGTGGGCAATACACTGGTCTGTATTCAGTGATCACTCTGCATGGTAAACTCGTTTCTGTCATTGTTCTACTGTCAGCAGTGGATGAAGAGAGAATTGAAGTAAGACAAGGTGCACTTCAGGTCAGTGTTCTTTCTACCCCATAAGCCAACTTTAACACAGATATGTTGCATTGTCAAAATATTCCTTGACGAAGTTTCCCGTGCCCTATATTTTAGAAGGGCAGCCAAAAATGACATTTGGGTATTGTCTTGTCAATTATATTGCCAGAAGAAGGATAAAGTTGGATGTTTGGACTTAGTCTTGTTAGAAAAAATGTTGTCATTTTTACTTTAAGAAAATTAGATATAGTTGAGGAACATTAAATGGGAATGAAAGTTTATCTATTTTTCTCTCAGTTGCCCACTAATGTAATGGAATGCAAATTTGATGACAAATTTCTTCATGAGTACCGCAGATAATAAAATACAACATAATTGGTTTCATATTTCGCTAATCAATATAGTCAGTGGTTATTGGTATAACCCATTTCCATGGATTTTAAAATTCATGAGATCCCCTGTGGAATGGTCAGATATCCTATTATGCAAATAGACATGAGAAAATATACATTTATGCACACAAACTGGCTCATATTGATTAATTTCAATATAGTCATTCCTCCAGGGAGGAGAAAATCTTTATTGTGTCTAATGACATTCTACAAACGTGACACACCTGAAATTTCATGAATTTTTATTTAATATTTGTTCAAAAGTGAACTGATACAACCAGTATGCTACACAGAGTGATAGGCAAAGGTTCCAGAATCAAGTTTTCGTTTCTGAAGAAAAATATTCCTTTAGATGTAGCTCAGTGTTTACATTTTGGTTTACATTAATTACATTTGAAATGAACAAAAATAGCGGAAATTTATAACATCATTAAGAGATTCATATTGAGTCTTTCACAGTATTTTCATGTTAGTATTACCCACTAAATTCATTTTTCATCACATCAAACAAAAACAAAAAACAAATAAAACCACATAAAAAAAAAAGAAGATAAATAAATAAAAACACCTGTAAACTTAGTAATACTTATTAATTTTATTTTGTATATCATCAAGTATCATTATTTCAAAAAAGACATAAGCATCCTTAAAAGACAGTGTTTGGTATTACAGATTCTTACCCGCCTGTAAATAACCCAAACTGCTCAGAAGAAAGTTTGTAACTGCCTTCCAAATAAAGGCTATAATGGCAATATATTTGACTGTCATCTGTCTAGTCTGCTCATTAAGTCATTGACCTCCTTGCATCCAACAGGTTCTCTCCCTCATTCAATTTGCCTCAAGACTACCAACTCATCATTATCTATTAGAATATAACCAACAGGTTTCCTCCTCATCCAGTTTGCCTCAGACTAACTCATCATTATTGCAATGTATATGGAGCACTCATAAGTTGCCAGACCTAGTTGTATGACACTTTGATCAGATATTGGTTTAATGGATTGGGTATCATCTTTACTGACCAGCTCATCTGACCATGCCCTGGAGGTAAATAAGAGTTCCTACAAGTGGTTATATTTGTCCACAAGGGATTAATAACAGCTTCTTAAAGACAGTTTGTGCTGCTTTTTATCTTAATTAGTTGATACCTTTGAATTTAGCACACAGATAATTCCAATATTTTATTTGAAGTCTTCACTGACGTCTTATTCAATATTCAAGATAGAGATTGGCAGATGTTTCTTTCTTGTAAGAAAACTAAAAGAAGCAATATGCACCAGTTTTAGAAGGGCATAATCTGCAAAAGGCATCCTACTGCCTTTTAGGCAAATTGCAGGAGATCATCTGGAGTGAAAACAAATTTTATTACAAAGACTAGTCTGTTAGCAAGTATGAAATTGTTTATTGTTTCCAATGTGCAAGGAAAAAATAAGAGCTTAATTAATAATCATTGTATTCAAATTACAGAATTTAAATGTAATTCAACTTCGAATGTAAAACCTGACATACTTTTGACTGTCAATGTATATCTTAACTATTTTCCAGCTTTACTGTATGAATGGATTTTTGGAGTTGAGTTACTTGATTCTTTTGTCAGTTATTTTATCTGTTATCTAACAGAAGAAATATATGTACTATAAAACCCAGAAAATTCAGATTAGAATCATTGCTTAAATGTGTTGAATTGATATTTGCCCCATTTTTCTCTATGTTAAACACTTTCTTGATGTGTCACATTATTCAATCTGCCTCAGATGTATGACCAAAATAGGTGCATGTTGTGAACTCTGCCACCTGGTTAATGATAAATTTGCCTGTTTACCACAAAAACGTCTTTTCAACAAGATTTTAATTTCCTGTAAAATCACATATAGGATATCCTGTTCCTTTGATATTTGAACAACGATTGCATTTTGTCTGGACCTGGTTCTAAGTTGTCAGACCCATTTATTATCTCAGTATTTTAAATGAATAATGCAAGTTGTGTTTATGCTGAAATCCTTAAAATGGCCTTTATACAAAATTTCATTTGTGTTAAAAGCTAAATAAGGTAGATAAAACTGAGCAGAGTTGGATCAATAATTGCCAGTTTCGGGTTTAAACTAAAACTGGCCGAAATAGCTGATTTTACCATCTATTTATGAATTTTAGAGAGGCAACACCCCATGTCCTCCCATCACTAATATTACCTAGAAAACAAAAAAACTTTGAGAAATCAAAACAAAAACACAAGTTTTCAGAAACATTGAGGGCACTTATCAGATAAACTTTTGTAATATACCTTTAAGCCTTAAACAAACACCAACTATAAAGTAAATGAATAACTGGCCTTTAATGAACATATCTTTTCACCTGTTGATAAATAAACTCATTGCTCACACAAAGTCTAGATTCAGAGCAAAAGTAATTATTCTTTACAAAGCAGGCACACACACCACTAAAAGGCATTCAAGGAGATGATCTGTTATCATTGCCAGTTCCTCTGCATCTGAAATAACCTGTTCCTCTGTGTAAACACACTGGTATAAAACATATTGAGTCATTCACCCCTGATTTTGTGATTAGCTAGCTTACAAAAAGGAGTTTATTTAAATATGAGCTGCGTTTGGTCCAGTTTGTACCTTTTCAGTGCACTACTGTTCACGTCAGGTGTATTCTGTAGGGGAATGTAGCAATGCTGGAATACTTTACTACATTTCACACCACAAGATGAGTCATATTTAGATCCATTTCAAGTAGCATTCAGCCATTTGGGAACAACCTGAGGAAAGAGATTATTTGCCTAGAAAACAGGCTGTAGTCTGACAATTTATTTGAAATGATAGAGATGAAAACAGATGTCCCTATCTTGGGGAGATTTGTGACAAATTTGGATGTTAACTTGTACACCTGTGATGAAAAGGAAAATATTTGCCCTCTGGTTTAGAAAAAACTTAATTTGAAGTTTCAATTTACTGAGACACAATTTATCCCAGGAAGTAAAAGAGGTCAGGTTATTCGCAAAGTTTGAAAATCACCTAGGAAATAAATCTACTGTTTGAAGAATTGTTAACCAAAACAAAGTTTGTCTCACATAATCTTGCTGGCATAAGTATATGAAGTCACCTTTGACATATAACCCTATGTGGTGAACCAATTTGTTGGCATTTTATAGTTGTCAAGAAAAACACAATAACACAGTCATTAAGAGAATAGTAATTCAGCATTTGGTATAGCTCATTTTAAGTTGCATAGCTATTCTCAAAAGAGGATATGAGAAAAACCTTTTAACATAATGCAATATTGCATGGACTTCATGAAATGTATTTCCCCTACATGTTGGGGCAGGTGTTATATTTATTTACCAATTTTAATACACTATTTATTGACCAAATTGAGCAATATTTTTCCACTTTGCCACTAATCTTTCCAGTTCCTCTCATGTTATAATATATATATATGATATTTCCATAACACAATTCTAAATAATGTACTTTACCAAGTCTCCTTTTCTAGATACTGTATGTACCAAGATAATACTACATTCTGATATGTGTTTTATTTGGTCTTTATTTGTGTTTGTTTGTTTTTAATACATCAAGTCATTTGTTCAACTGGTCAGTTTATGAAGAGTGTGTCGAATATTTCAACTGATGTAGATAAGAAAATTTTGCATCTTTGGAATTAAAAACAAGAAAAATGGTGAATAATGTGATTAATGGACCTTGGTTTGACATGTAGCATCAGTGCTGGTTCCCCTTCATATCTTAAATTGGCCTGACTTGCCAATTGGAATCATTGCTTAGGGCTAAGCTCTAATATGTCTGAGGAATTCAGGAATGATTAGTGTTCCAATATTGAATTCATCTGTTGTGTCATGGTTTCACTAGTGTGTGTGAGGACTGAATTTGCCGATTGGGAATTGTGTAGATATTGACTTTGCTTGATCAGATAAGGTTAACACATATCATAGATCCATGAATGGAAATATAGGTATCTATTCCTGAATAATATAAATGAAGGGTTTTTTTACTTTTGAATTAAGAAATGGTTTGATATTCATAAAATGAAAGAAAACCCTAAACATTATACCTTAATATACCCTATCTTTTTTCACTTTATAAATAACAAATTTATGACTTGTGAGCAGAACTCATAGAAAGATTGCTATTTCCATCTGTTACTTTTATGAAGATGTATAGGAAATTATTTAAGGGTATGTACACAGCCCATAGTATATTGAGTCCCAAGTTTTTAGCTATTAAAAGATTGATATCTTTTTCAAAAAAATGTTTGAATAATTGATGACACATTGAATCTACTTTATCCATGTTGCGTTACATGAACAAACTGGTAGCATTTGAGCCGACAGAATGGTAGAACTAGTATGTGACTCATGACAAAACCTGATTTAATAAAAATCCATTTGCAAGTTTGTTTTGGTGGTTCTGTCAGCAAATCTTATTAATCCCAAAATCAATTTGACATTTCTGCAATATTTGTAATTTTTTTTTGAAATCCTTAGATAACAGGGATTTAGTTTGTTGCAATGAAATAAGTATGTATAAGTTGGTAATTCCTCTTTTGTAGATGGTGACAGTTGATCATTTTAAGTTTATTTCTGATGCATACAGTTAACAGTAGCTTTAAGGTTTGTTGGTTTGCAATCACTTTGTTATCATAAGTATGTCCAAAGTATGTCCATGCTAACCTATATACCGTATGGTGGTAGTAACATATTCGATAAATTCATAATTTCTTATGCATACAGTAAATGGTAGCTTTAAGGTTTGTTGGTTTGAAATCACTATGTTATCATAAGTATGTCCATGCAGTACTGTGTCCATGCTAACCTGTGCTGCAAGCTTCTGTCCCTGAAGAGATTACTTGTGAATCCATTGAAAGTTTTCATTTGTACAATGTTCAGTGATTCACTTTAACTAATATAAGTGGTCATGTGATTGTGTCTGTATGGTCAGCAGAAAGCTGTGTAAATCACATTACACATTTACACTTGGGACTTTCCAGTCAGTTTTACTTTGCATTTCCTGCACAGTATTTAACCAAAGATTCTTTACAGCAAGGGATTATGAACATGGTAAATCCGTGGTTCCAATCCTTGCCTCGGTACTTAGTTCATCCATGCACATAAAATAGCCAATCATGCCATCGATTTGTTTAACCGATTGTGAAGAGAAAGATGACGGGTGTTTTAAGCTCCTATAATTGGGTGGATAGTTTCATCGGTCAACAGCGTGGTAATTTAATAATAATGAAATTTGCGCCATGAATACACCAGTTGGGTGATTTATAGGTATATTTCGTTTGTAAATTTGTTGCAGATTTTAACAGCTGATTTTATCATTTTCCGATTGTCCGAATCTTACCGCCTTTTTCATGAACAAGTAAACTTATCTAAAGTATTAGGAAACTGACATTTGGAATGATTCGGTTAATCGGAACATATCTAACTTAGGCATTATATTTGGGGTCACGTCACAAATATTTCGTCATAGACTTTGCATGGGCATTTGTTTACCGGAAGTATTCTATGCGGTTGAAATCCAACTTGGCGGGAAATTTTGACAGGCAAATTAATCATGTGAAACGGATTATCGAGGCAAGGATTGAGACATCGGTAAACCAATTAACTCTTTGTTATTTATGATAGTTGGTAGTCCCTAGGTATAAAGGTTTATGATTTAACGCAGCAAATGTGTGCAAATGGCAAGAAGCATTTGGGATTTTTAAATTAAAAGTAAGGAATTGGTGCCTGAATTGTTATCCACTCTAGTTAAAGGAATCAAATAGAATTCACTTGCAATGGTTTAAAAATTCAAGTAATGGATTGTTACACATAGTAACCATATATTTTTAAAATTTTATTTTAATCTTCATTTTTGTACAGATCTTTGTTCGTTTGTTTTAAGCTTAAAATGCTAGTTCTATTTGTTTTTCTCAAGTAATTTTTAAAGTGCAATATAAAAGTTTTTATTATTTTTTGATACTTGTTTCTATGTCATTGTGTTTTGCAAAGTATGTAAGGAAATGGCCTGCATTTGCACTGATCAAAGTGCCAATCTTTCAATCAAAGCAATTTTGTCAGATTCCATCTTTTACAGGAACAGGCCAGGAACTAACTTGTTATATATTGCTATTTTCTAAGCTTGTGTCCATACACTTTCCCTCTGAATCTTTTATAAGTTTTAAGTTCTATCAACAAAGGACAAATGTTGAAACATGAATTTAGTAAAAGCTTAAATCAAAGGCTCAATGACTCATTGAAATATTGTCAAAAAGTGATCACTCTGAAGATTTTGAAAGATGAACAATCTTGGCTTTTAAAATATTTAAAATCTGGACATTCAGTGAGTCACCTGTATAACATGTGGATAAAAGTATTATAAAGCATGTTTGAGGAAGACAGGTGATGAGCAAGCAGTATTGATTAAGCCTCATCCTGCCTTGCCTCACTCATCGCAATTCACCTGTATAGGCTGGACCTAACAGGTGGGAGTGGCTTGGAAATCTGACAGTCATCATGTCAAAACTTTGTTTCCACGTGAATCATAGAGAAACCTCACAAATTATTAGATTTGTACAAGACTGATATAAGAATACTCCATCAAGGTAATTTAGGCTAATTGGTGTTTGTGTTGATGGTTGAAAACTCAAACTCAAATGTCACTGCCTAAAGTTGCTTATAAATGTTTCGTTAAGAATCTGATAAGAACTAATTAAGAATTAATTTTATGGTATATGTCAAGGGAAATATAACTTTTATATTCAAGGCCAACTCCATCATGTGTGCATTTTTTCTCTCATAAAAATAAGCTTCACACAGTCATTTTTATCAAATTATTCATCAAATGCATTGTATTATAAAATAACAAAATCAGAATATGAAAAATTATCTACTCCATGTTATCCAGAAAAAGATCTTAATATCACATATTTGTATTAACATGCCTCAAAGCACTTTCATGTGAATAATCCAATTTCTTGTTCTTCCCTCAAAATGGTTAAAAATTTCAAGATTTAATTAGAATGATTACTTCCTAATTTGTTTCAGTGTATAATTTCAATCATGTTTTAACAGTCAACATTTCAAGAGAAAGAACTATGTGAGTGACTGCCTTGAGGTATATTGGACTATGTCAATATTTCTTGCTGCAAGCTGATTGTGTGATAAGTGACTCAAATTGCTTTCAAACTAATCTTACATCTGATATATGAGCTGCAAATAGTATCACAATTAACAATGAGCATGATCACCCGCAGAAGAATCACATGTAGAGTTTTCTACACTCATGATGCTTGGTGATATAAATCTTTAATCTGAAAGGAAAGACTTCTCAAAATATACCATGGCCCAATTTCTTTCCATCATACTTTATTAACTTTAAGGTAAGGAATTAAGATAAAGTACTCCAACCACAACCACCTCCACCCTTCTTACTTTTATGTACTGATCCTAATAACTTGTAAATAGTGTTCTTACTGATACTCTATGTTCTGCAAACATACATGTTGATTATTATTGTAGCGCCTCATCTGTGGAATTAATTATTTATAGCTTTTAACTATTAGAACTGCTACCTGTGGAATAGACTGCCCATTAACTTGGAAATTCCTATATAAAAAATGACTATTTTGCCTCATTCAACCGCAGGACTCGAACCCGGGACCTTTCACATCCCAATCCAAAGTCAAGCAATACCAGGCCACTGGGCGGGCACTGCCTGACAACGATTCAGTGCCTACATATATCTTCCATCTATGATGTTATTGGACTACTAAAAAGTACTATGGGCCATTACGGTTAAGACTTGAGTTGTTTTCTAGTAAAACAGTGTCACAATATACCTGTGTTGTTAAATAGCTGTCTTACGTGTCCTGTCTGCTAGTAATAGATGGTTGAAGACTACAAATAGCCTAGCCAAACCTTCCATTAAATGCAAGCAAAGAGTGCACTATTTCAATGTAAACCAGACATCCAAGCAATCCAATTTGGTGTTCAATTAAGACTTGCAGGTGTCTTAATCAGGCCATCAGAGACCAATACTGTCTGCTTGTGCCATGTTGACACTGTGTACTACCAGTCACAAACAGTCAAGTCACCCTAACATGTGTATTCCAAATCAAATAGATCCATGTCTCATGTTTTGTCTGCAACAATACATCAAGCCTTTTGTTACACAGCCACAGGCTGTATTCTGTATCCTTAACTTACAAATCTTCTTTCAACTCCAAAAATATTTGAGTTTTTTTCATGAAATTTGGACGAAATAATGATATACCAAGGACATTTATGTTGCACAACAAAAATAAGAGAAAAAGTCAATATGGGGTCAAATAGGGTCAAAAATCAATTTTCCTTTAAAACTTTTCAACTCCAAAAGAAATCACTCAATTGGAACGAAATTAGGCTATATGACACGTCTTCAGTGTGTGCACAAACCTTAGTCTTGAAATTAAATTCAAAGGTCATTAAGGGTCTTTTTTCAGAACATTAAAATTAACGGTTTGCATCAAACTGTTATTGAAACTTCTAAAAAACAATGTATTCGTTCACAAAACACTTTCAGAATTTATCATATATCGAATCAACTGGAAATCTGTACTCTTTTTGAAGTAATTTTCAGATTTTAAGGAACTTTTACGTAATATCCCACCATTTGTGGAGCTATACACTCCAAAAGTGTGTTAATAGTAAAAAATACCGCTTGGTTTTATAGGGCGCAAGCAACTAAAATTTCCTTTTTCTGGCTACAGTATAAATTAAGGCCAAATAAAATTAATAGTTTGTCTCAAAGCTCCCGCGCGCATTAGTTTTATCGCACGCATTAGTTTCCCTCAAAATCTTAAAAATTGATTTTGAATTTAAAAATGAATTTTTTTTGCCCTTTTTTATTTTTTTTTCACCGAAACTGTGAAAAAACAAATGACAACAATGGTTAATTCATTTTATTTGATTCTTTATTCTCTTTTTTAGTTCTAAAAAAGCCATTATGTAAATATATGAGGAGGTACACATGGAACTCTTGTAAAATAGCATTCAGGACTTCTGTCACACACGAAAAAAAATCTTTAAAAAAAAAGAGGAAAAAAACGCATTTCGCATTAGTTTTTCAAGAGAGGAGAGCTTTGAGACAAACTATTTATTTTATTTAGCCTAACCATAATAATGTACTGATTAACCTTGGCTTGTGCACATATAAACGTAGTGGCTTTTAATGTTGCACAGGAATTTTAAAGGTGTGTGTGGTATGGAGTGTAGAGGTGTCTACAGTTGCGCATATACGTGTAAGTGTTTTTGATATGCGTGCTTAGCGTTAGTTTAGTTATTTTTGCACAATCTTAAAGATTTCATGGTTTGCTAACTTACACCGTGAGGTTTAAACGTATGCATTAGCCGTTTTTAAGCTTGGATGCAGATGGCATTGGTTTCTAAGTTGTTCACAAATGTGCAAAAATTAGCAGAAGAAGCGGCTGTGCTCAGAGCGCTTCAGAGCTTTAGTTGATTCTTTTTTCACTTTGGTGCTCATTTGAATTACATTTCATCACTTACCTCCAGGTATCGATGTAGGCCATGATAAGAAGCACACTTTCTACTTAAAAAGTGATATTTCCTGCTATGTATATAAGACAACTAATTTTATCTAATTTTGTTGTAAAATCACTAAAAAGTTACAAAACAATCACAAGAGATTAGAATGAAGAAAAAATGACCAAATGGTTATGAGGTAATTATGGACTTGCTGCTGCGCTTGTTAAATAGAATTCAATGCACATATGTTAATAACTGCCAAATTTGGAAGGACACAAGAAAACATAATGCCTAAAAATATAAAAAAAATTAAGTCAAAACTATTTTCAACTAGGTTTGTCTTTCCTTATCTAAAACCACAGTACTCTTGCCTACATCTTCAGTTTATTTACTAGTGTGGTCATATTGGTTAATTTGTGCTGCTTGTTGCAAGATTTATACAGTTTAGCCTCATCTTATAACCTCCTCTGCCCAGCTTCATCTTATAACCTGTCAATCATGGTCCTCTCACAAATGGCTACTCTTCCTCTCATTTTTTTCTACAAATTGACATCTTTGCATCAGCCCCTACTCACAATTCCGTCTCATCTATGCAAAACAGGTGTCATTTCCTCTTTCTAACAATAAATCGCCACAGTGATACTATTACTTGACAGGCTACTTGGTTTCATCATATATGTAAAGATGTGCTCCATTTACTCTGATCAATGCAATATAATAATGGACACAAGCTGCACCTTGGGATTTGCACTAAGTGAAGATAGTAAATAGTTTCATTTAGTAAGTTGCCAATGTCCACTTTAATCTATACAATAAGTAAGTACAAAACGTGGTAAAGCTTTTGGTGAATATATTTTGAATTATAAAAATGCTATTTTTGGTTTCACCTGAACCATAGTATGAAGACTGTGCTATTATTCTCTTTGCTGTAACTCGGATAAATGAAGAAGTAAAATTGTATTATTTCCATTCAAAGATGTGCTATTCTAAAAATGAGTATTCTGAAACCATCTCATTAATCTGCCCATGCATGTCATGTAGCACCATTACCTCTTACACTCAATAGAGGATTTGTAATTCAGGCAGCTCTTGAGACCTCTTGGCAAAATGTTGCTAAGCTCTTGAAATGTGCTTTTTATTGTTGATTGGAGAATGGAAACCCGGGTTGAAGCCCAATAAAATAGGTTTGGACAAGTCCTTGACAGAGCTGTTAAACATGGTTTTCACAGTTTGCAAATGAGCAGCACAGACGTAAGGCAAAGGTGTTTTGAAACACACACCCAACTTATTGGAAATAGGCAACAACCTCCCAATACCATTTGTTCAAAATGCTGCAAGAAGAATAATGGGCAAAGAGTATTATAAGGACAAATGTGTGGTAGTGAACAACTCAAACAAATATTGATCCAGTGGGAAAGGCATCAAAAAAGGTTTTCGAAAACACTCATGGATGTTAGGAGTTTAATAATGTACTATTACTATTTTGCTGAGTTTGTGGAAAGAAATGGAAAACATGTGTTTTACTAAATTTACTATAATTTAAGATTATTGTGGCCAATTTTTTATGATTAAACCCTCGTCCTCTGAAGGGGAGGGCCCTTTTTTATGATTAAACCATCTTCCTCCAAAGGGGAGGTGGGGGCGTTGTTGCAACTCCCTGCCTTTTTTGCCAAATAAACTTTGCCAAAAGCTTAAATGTAATTGTTTTAAAATCCTTTACACACCTTTTAACATATGTGGGGTGAAATTAGGGAGTGTCGTTCAGTTATAGGAAGTCGTCACAGATTATATTAGACGGGGCTTGATGAAATCCTGTGATTTGTATTTTGTCCATTTCTTAAATATTTGATCAGATATATATGCTTCAAACTTGCTATGTAGTTAAGAATCAATATTTGTTTCCTTATTCAACAAGAATACCACGTTTGGCCATTTTTTAGCTCCATAACTATGCACTGATAGAAAATATAGAGGTATACAACACTCTGTATAGAAACTTCAGGGAAGTGGTTCTAACAACACCCTCCCCTTCAGAGTTTGTGTTTACAAAAAATAGATCAAGAGAACAAGGGTTAAAAAAGGAATATTAATGTGTTTTAATTCCAAATTGAGTATGATAATAAACCATATCTCAAATAATTATATACAAACAAGAAACATGGCATTGAAAGTGAATAAATTTCTTTCTTGCACACCCTGTATAAGGAAAAATCAGATTATTTTCACAGCCTAAAACAAGTGTACTGTGACAAAAATCTATGTGTGCATTTGCATGTTCTCCTAAAATTTTAAGTTTATCGATTTCTATGTCTGTTCTTTGAATGCTTCTAGCAATGTTAACATAGGGAAATCAGCAGAATTACAAGATATGACAGATGAAAAGAATTTGAATAGAAAGTCATGGAAATGCAAAACAAGTTGACAAAGATGTAGACTGGAATGTCGTTCATGCATTCGTTTGAAAACGACATTCCCTTTGCCATGGGCATTACAAGTGGACGACCTTCGTAAAATGATTTCATAATAATCATAGAATGGAAGGTGACTTTGCATGTGATATGTATGGTTGCTGACTGTCATTATGAGTTTTGTCAAATTTAATATTTGATTTGATTATTGTCTTTGGCAGATCTGACATTGTGGTTTGAAACTGTTTCCTCTCTGGATCAAGGACATTCTGATGGTTTGGATTCAATGATGGTAAGTTGGTTTAACATATGTTTAAAATACTTTTAAGATTTGTTAGTTTGTTACTGTAAGACCAAAGTTAAAATTGCATAAATCTTGCAAAGTTCATAGTACTAGGAAAGGGATCCTAGCAGTTACAGTAATTGGCAAGACAGGTTTATGAAATTGATATTAAAAGTGTGATTTTTATCTTCAAATGTCAAATTAGATTTGCTTCAGTAAAATTTTACTGAGAGGGTTCAGAATATCCAGAAGATTATATAGAGAATACAGGTGGATTCAATTCATGCTATAAAGGGGGATGGTGCTCCATCTGATTTAAATGATTTACTGATCTCTGTTTTTTCTGTAGATGTAAATTATTGCTCTCTACTGTAGACAGCTTGTTCTGATGTGTTGCATAATACGAGATTACAACAGAAATAGATTTGACAAACTGATCTCAACAACACTATAAAAATCCTCGAACATCAAATTGAAATTTTACAAAGAAACTCCTCCATCAAATTTGAATTTTAACACATAAAATCAGTTATTTATCATCTGCAGTAAATAGTCAAGATAAGAAATACCAGTCAAATATATAAGTGGGCTTTTCATCAGGTTTAAAATGTCTGTGAAATGATTTATCATTTACTTGATAGGAGTGCATATATGATTTGTACCATTTTGATTAGATACATTTCCTTTTGCTCAAAGGAAGTATAAAAGTATAAAGTATAAAGACATGATTGGAAACTGTGGTTTGTATTTTAAGTTAAACACAAAAATCCTTGTGGAGCATCAACAGTTGAAACAACAATTGAATTGACAGGCATGTATGGTGTGCAGAGAACTGTACAAATAGGGACAACATATTGCATTATGTTGTCATAGTTTCTCTTCTTCAAAACTACACTTATTTCTGCATCTCAAAACAAGTTGTGCATAACACAGGGCAGTTATTTACATCTACATCAACTAGATGAAATGTAGTACAAATTGCTAAATTGAATTTGCAGAAATATTTTAACAAGAACTAAAACCATCTTACTTGAAATTAACTATGTTCAGAATACTTTTTGCCAACCGAAACTAAACTTCAATCTAACAATTATGCACTGGCAAATAATGTTGGTCTTGGATTCTAGATGCAGCTTTTTATGTTATTATATGCCTTGTGTTAGCAACATTTGTTCAGGCAGTATCTGGTGAGTGAGGTCCAGAGTCATTTTGAGCTTTGGAATAAGTCCCTGTTTTATCATCCTACATTTTTGATGATCAAACAACCCGATGTAATAATGTTGAGAAAGTATCCAGATACTGTGGCCCTTAGAAAATGTTGTTATTTTTTGGAAGCCATGGTCAACAATTCAAATATTATCAATATGTATTTATGCATTCCATAAGATAACATATATTATGTACCTCTGAGTCACCTGTTCTGTACATTTTGTGTAGTTATTTCAGTTTCTAGATCAAAGTTATGTAAAAATATGCTAATTAAGTACCTCATGTGTATAATTAATGATGACCCCTTGACCTTCATAAATTCCATTCTTTTCATGAAGCATGGCAGTCTTAAGGCTACAGTCCCTAAGTGGGTGCCATTTTTGCCAACGGCATCTTTACTGCAACTTTTTACCTACTTACACATATCAGAATAATAAAATTTTTGGCGTACATATGTAATAGAGTCTCTAGTTTATACATGAGACTTTAGTGGTGATTTCACGTCCATTATCAAGGTCAAAATTACATCAATAAACTACTTTGAAAAATGTACACCTTTTTAGCCGAAACCTTAACATGTTCAAACGATTCGCCTGTTTTCAAATTTTGACAGATTGTAGGCTTGATACTTTTTATTGAATTACAAATAATATTTTATAAATGTGTTGTATTGATTTTGAATGATATTGTAAAAACCCGTGTTGTTTTGCCCGAAAAACCGGGCGTGAATTATGAATTAAGTTCGCCCTGTTTGAGCTGTGAATAGCCTGATTTTAGTATCTACATTATCTACATTTTGTCTGATATACGCATTCGCATAATTTACTTACAAATTGAGCATTCCAATGAGGCAAAAATTGCAATTTTTATGTAAACAAAAGAAAAACGGCATTCTAATGTTTATGTTTTAGATTTTAGTTCACCATCTCAACGCTGCCTTGATAGCTCAGCGGTAGACGCTTCGTAATGCATGACTAACCCCTGCCATAATCCATGGTTCGAGTCCCCGCAAAGGCAGTGGAAACTAATTTTTTCATGATTGAAAAATAGTTAGGATTCACATATTCCTGAGCATGTGGATTCCTCGTACCCTTAAGTATGTCATTGAAAACATTTTGATCAAATTAAATGTTAAGGACCAAGAGAGAGCCTCAATGTTTACTTCTTATTGGCAATTTCTCCTCTATATCACAATATAATGGACAGTTTGCTTGTGGGCAAGACACTGGTCTGTATTCACTGATCACTCTGCAGGGTAGACTTTCTGTCATTGTTTTACTGTCAGCAGTGGATGAAGAAAGAACTGAAGTAAGACAAGGTGTACTTCAGGTCAGTGTTCTTCCTGTCCCATAGGCCAACTTTAACACAAAATATTCCTTGACAAAGTTTCCCGTGCCCTATATTTTAGAAGGGCAACCAAAAATGACATTTGGGTATTGTCTTGTCAATAATATTGCCAGAAGAAGGATAAAGTTGGATGTTTGGATTTAGTCTTGTTAAAAAAAATGTTGTCAATTTTACTTTTAGAAAATTAGATATACATGTAGTTGAGGAACATTAAATGGGAATGAAAGTTTATCTATTTTTCTCTCAGTTGCTCACTAATGTAATGGAATGCAAATTTGATGACAAATTTCTTCATAAGTACTGCAGATAATAAAATACAACACCATTGGTTTCAAATTTCGCTAATCAATATAGCCAATGGTTGTTGGTATAACCCATTTCCATGGATTTTAAAATTCATGAGATCCCTTGTGGAATGGTCAGATATCCTATTATGCAAATAAACTTGAGAAAATATACATTTATGCACATAAACTGGCTTATATTGATTAATTTCAACATAGTCAATCCTCCAGGGAGGAGCAAATCTTTATTGTGTCTAATGACATTCTACAAACCTGACACACCTGAAATATCATGAATTTTTATTTAATATTTGCACAAAAGTGAACTGATACAACCATTGTGCTACACAGAGTGATAGGCAAAGGTTCCAGCATCAAGTTTTGTGTCTCAAGAAAACAGGTACAAGAAAAGTATTTCTTTAGATGTAGCTCAGCTTTTACATTTTTGTTTACATTAATCGCATTTAAAAATGAACGAAGATAGATTAAATTTATAATATCATTAAGAGATTCAAATTTTGTCTTTCACAGTATTTTCATGTAAGTATTACCCACTAAATTCATTTTTCATTACATCAAAAATATGCCTGTAAACTTATTAATTTATTACCAAAAATCATGATTAAAAACACACACACACACAAGACGTAAGCATCTTTAAAAGACAGTGTTTGGTATTACAGATTCTTACCCGCCTGTAAACAACCCAAACTGCTCAGAAGAAAGTTTGTAACTGCCTTCCAAATGATAGGCTATAATGGCATTATATTTGCCTGTCATCTGTCTAGTCTGCCCATTAAGTCATTGACCTCCTTGCATCCAACAGGTTCTCTCCCTCATTCAATTTGCCTCCAGACTACCAACTCATCATCTATTGCAATTTCCAAAAGGTTCTCTTCCTCATTCAGTCTGCCTCAAACTAACTCATCATTATTGCAATGCATATGGAGCACTCATAACTTGCCAGACCTAGTTGTATGACACTTTGATCAGATATTGGTTTTAATGGATTGGGTATCATCTTTACTGACCAGCTCATATCCTGACCATGCCCTGGAGGTAAATAAGAGTTCCTATAAGTGGTTATATTTGGCCAGAGGGGATTAATAACAGCTTCTTAAAGACAGTTTATGCTGCTTTTTATCTTAATTAGTTGATACCTTGGAATTTAGCACACAGATAATTCAGATATTTTATTTGAAGTCTTCGCTGACATCTTATTCAATATTCAAGATAGAGATTGGCAGATGTTTCTTTCTTGTAAGAAAACTAAAAGAAGCAATATGCACCATTTTTAGAGGGGCATAATCTGCAAAAGGCATCCTACTGCCTTTTAGGCACATTGCAGAAGATCATCTGGAGTGAAAACAAATTTTATTAAGACTAGTCTGTTAGCAAGTATGAAATTGTTTATTGTTTCCAATATGCAAAGAAAAAATAAGAGCTTAATAATCATTGTATTCAAATTACAAAATGTAAATGTAATTCAACTTAGAATGTAAAACCTGACATACTTTTTACTGTCAATGTATATCTTAACTATTTTCCAGCTTTACTGTATGCATGGATGTTTGGAGTTGAGTTACTTGATTTTTTTGTCAGTTATTTTATCTGTTATCTATAAAACCCAGAAAATTCAGATTAGAATCATTGCTTAAATGTGTTGAATTGATATTTGCCCTACTTTTTCTCTATGTTAAACACTTTCTTGATATGTAACATTATTCAATCTGCCTCAGATGTATGACCAAAATAGGTGCATGTTGTGAACTCTGCCACCTGTTTAATGATTAATTTGCCTGTTTATCCAAAAACGTCTTTTTGACAAGATTTTAATTTCCTGTAAAATCACATATAGGATGTCCTGTTCCTTTGATATTTGAACTATGATTGCATTTTGTCTGGACTTGGTTTTAAGTTGTAAGACCCATTTATTATCTCACTATTTTAAATGAATAATGCAAGTTGTGTTAAAAATGTATTTTGCTGAAATCATTAACGTGGTCTTTATTAAAAATTTTATTTGTGTTAAAAGCTAAATAAGGTAGTTAAAAAGGCTAAACTGAGCATATTGCCAGTTTCAGGTCTAAACAAACACTGGCTAAAATAGCTGATTTTACCATTTATTTGTGAATTTTAGAGGAGGCAACACCCCAACAACCCAAACTTAGTTTGTTGGTAGTGGTTGATGCTCAAACAGAGACGCTTGTTGAGGGTACTTATCACATAAACTGTTGAAATATACCTTTAAGCTATGAACAAACACCAACTGCTAAGTAAATGAATAACTGGCTTTAGTGAACAGACCTTTTTATCCCAACTGTTGATAAATAAACTCATTGCTCACACAAAGTCTATATTCAGAACAAAAGTAATTATTCATTACAGAAGCAGGCACACACACCGCTAAAAGGCATTCAAGGAGATGATCTGTTATCATTGCCAGTTCCTCTGCATCTGAAAAACCCTGTTCCTCTGTGTAAACACGCTGGTATAAAACATATTGAGTCATTCACCCCTGTTTTTGTGATTAGCTATATGAATATGAGATATGCATTTTGTCCAGTATGTACCTTTTCAGTGCACTACTGTTCAAGTCAGGTGAATTCTGTAGGGGAATTTAGCAATGCTGGAATGCTTTACTATATTCCACACCATGAGATGAGTCATATTTAGATCCATTTCAAGTAGCATTCAGCCATTTGGGAACAACCTTAGGAAAGAGATTATTTGCTTAGAAAACAGGCTGCAGTCTGACAATTTATTTGAAATTATAGAGATGAAAACAGATGTCCCTATCTTAAGGAGATTTGTGACAAATTTGGATATTAACTTGTACACCTGTGATGAAAAGGAAAATATTTGCCCTCTGGTTTAAGAAAAAATTTAATTTGAAGTTTTCTTCAATTTACTGAGGAACAATTTATCACAGGAAGTAAAAGAGGTCAGGTTATTTGCAAAATTTAAAAATCATCAAATAGAAAAGAAGTTAACTGTTTGAAGTTAACAAAAACAAAGTTTTTCTCACATAATCTTGCTGGCATAAGTATGTAGAGTCACCGTTGACATAATTATAACCCTATGTGGTGAACAAATTTTTTGGCATTTTATAGTGGTGAGGAAAACACGATAACACAATAAAAAGAAAGACATTCAGCATATGGAATGAGCCCATTTTCTTATAAAAAAACACACATGTTGCATAGCTATTTTCGAAAGAGGATATGAGATAACCTGCTACTATTTCAGGGCCTTAACATAATGCAATATTACATGGACTTCATGAAATGTAATTCCCCACATGGTGGGGCAGGTGTTATTGCTATTTTACCTTTTATTAATACATTGTGCAGTGACCAAACTGATCAATATTTTTCTACTTTCACATTAATCTTTCCAGTTTCTCTTAATCTTTCCAGTTTCTCTCATGTTATAATATATATTGTGTATTTTAGTGTATATTGCTTTGATAGGAGGACTAGTTTACATTGAATACAAGAGATATGGAAGTGATTCTGATTATTTTGGACAGGAAAAAAAAAATACAAATCATAGAATATTATTAACAATTAAATCAGGCACAATTATAAGGCCCAGTCATACAATTTATGACTACTAAGTATTTGGTACAACTAGTCATCATTATTAAATTTATTAAATTCTCTGATAATTGAAGCTTTGTTAAAAATACCCTTTGGTCACCAAACAAATGTGACAGATTTATGCTATATCAAGCCTCCTTTATCATTAGAAAATTCATTGGAAATCATTTAAAGGTGTAAGCTCCTATTTCAACATGTATAATGTACTTTTAAGTAATTGATGATTGATATTTTATTATCACATCATCAATTTTGCCAAGTCATTAATGATATTTCCATAACACAATTCTAAATAATTTTTCTTTACCAATTCTCTTTTTCTGAATACTGTATCAAGATAATACTTCATTCTGATATGTGTTTTATTTTGTCTTCATTTGAGTTTGTTTGTTTTTTTAATACATCAAGTCATTTGTTTAATTGTCAGTTTATGAAGAGTGTGTCGAATATTTCAACTGATGTAGATAAGAAAAATTTGCATCTTTGGAATTAAAAACAAGAAACATGGTGAATAATGTGATTAATGGACCTTGCTAGGACTTGTAGCATCAGTGCTGGTTCCCCTTCATATCTTAAATTGGCCTGACTTGCAAATTGGAATCATTGCTTAGGGCTAAGTTCTAATTTGTCTGAGGAATTCAGGAATGATTAGTGTTCCAATATTGAATACATCTATTGTGTCATGGTTTCACTAGCATTGTGTTAGGACTGAATTTGCTGATTGGGAATTGTGTAGATATTGACTTTGCTTGATCAAATAAGGTTAACACATATCATAGATCCATGAATGGAAGTACAGGTATCTATTCCTGAATAAAATAAGTAAGATTTTGTTAATATTTGAAATAAGTGGGCCTAATAGTTCAACTTTAGCAAAGTCTTAACAATATATTTAAAAAAAATTAAAAATTTTCTAGAGTTGAAATATCAGGCCCTCTAAACAAATTCTATTTACTACACAGAATGTTTTGTGTATAAGCAGTTTCTAACAGTATTTACATTTAACTTTTATTTGAAATAATAAATCATAAAATGAAAGACATCCGTTAACTTTATATATCCTAATACCGTTACATTTACTATACCCTTAAAACTTAATTAAACTTTTTTCACTTTAGAAATAAACAAATTTATAGTTAGTGACCAGAACTCACTTAGAGACTTTATTGCTGTTCCTATCCATTACTTTTAGGAATATGTACAGGGAATTATTTAGGGTGTATGAACATAGCCCATTTTGTGTCCCAACTTCTTTAGCTATTAAAAGATTGATATCTTTTTTATACAAATGTTTGAATAATTGATTAAATGAAAATAAAACTTGACACATTGAATCTACTTTATCCATGTTGTGTTACATGAACAAAGCTGATAGCATTTGAACCGACAGAGTGGTAGAACTAATATGTGACTCATGACAAAATCTGATTTAATAAAAATCCATGTGCAAGTTTGTTTTGGTGGTTCTGACAGCAAATCTTATTAATCCCAAAATCAATTTGACATTTCTACAATATTTTTAATGTTTTCAAACATTAAATCCTTAAATAACTGGGATTTAGTTTGTTGCAATGAAATAAGTATGGTTAAAGGTGTGTGTTCCGATCACTATCACTCACAAAATCAAATTGGAGATTTTGATACCACATGAAATTGCATATTTATCTCATAACCCCTGTAAATTTTCACACCTATATTATGTTTCCTTGAAGAGATATGGTCAAAAATGTGCTGAATTAATGGAATATTTTGTTAACAAAAATAAATATCCTATATGTCTCTATGGGTGTTTCTCGAACACATTTTTGCTTATAATATTAATTTGGCTCAAAGTATACAAATGAAACTTTACGATTGCTTTACATAGGTGATGACCCTTTTTCACCAGATCGGAACACGTACCTTTAAGTTGGTAATTCCTCTTTTGTAGATGGTGACAGTTGATCATTTTAATTTAATTTCTGATGCATTCAGTTAACAGTAGCTTTAAGGTTTGTTGGTTAGAAACCACTTTGTTATCATAAGTATGTCCATGCTAACCTGTGTTGCACGCTTCTGTCCCTGAAGAGATTACTTGTGAATCCATTGAAAGTTTTCATTTGTACAACATTCAGTGATTTCACTTTTACAAATATAAGTGGCTGTGTGATTGTGTCTGTATGGTCAGCAGGAAACTGTCACATTACACATTTACACTTGGGACTTTCCAGTCAGTTTTAACTTTGCATTTGCTGCACAGTATTCAACGCAGCAAATGGCAAGAAGCATTTGGGATTTTTAAATTAAAAGTAAGGTATTGGTGCCTGAATTGTTATCCACTCTAGTTAAAGGAATCAAATAGAATTCACTTGCAATGGGTTAAAAATTCAAGTAATGGATTGTTACACACAGTAACCATATATTTTTAAAATTGCATTTTCATCTTCATTTTTGTACAGATCTTTGTTCAAGTTTTAACTTTGCATTTCCTGCACAGTATTCAACGCAGCAAATGTGTGCAAATGGCAAGAAGGAATTGGTGCCTGAATTGTTATCCACTCTAGTTAAAGGAATCAAATAGAATTCACTTGCAATGGGTTAAAAATTTAAGTAATGGATTGTTACACATAGTAACCATATATATTTAAAATAATATTTTCATCTTCATTTTTGTACATATCTTTGTTGATTTGTTTTAAACTAAAATTGGTAGTTCTATTTGTTTTCTCAAGTAATAGTTAAATTGCAATATAAAAGTTTTTATTATTTTTTGATACTTGTTTCTATGTCTTTATGTTTTGCAAAGTAGGTAAGGAAATAGTTTCAAGTTCTATCAACAAAGGACAAATGTTGAAACATGAATTTAGTAAAAGCTTAAATCAAAGGCTCAATGACTCATTGAAATGTTGTCAAAAAGTGAGCACTCTGAAGATTTTGAAAGATGAACAATCTTGGCTTTTAAAATATTTAAAATCTGGACATTCAGTGAGTCACCTGTATAACATGTGGATAAAAGTATTTTAAAGCATGTTTGAGGAAGACAGGTGATGAGCAAGCAGTATTGATTAAGCCTCATCCTGCCTTGCCTCACTCATCGCAATTCACCTGTATAGGCTGGACCTAACAGGTGGAAGTGGCTTGGAAATCTGACAGTCATCATGTCAAAACTTTGTTTCCACGTGAATCATAGAGAAACCTCACAATTTATTAGATTTGTACAAGACTGATATAAGAATACTCCATCAAGGTAATTTAGGCTAATTGGTGTTTGTGTTGATGGTTGAAAACTCAAACTCAAATGTCACTGCCTAAAGTTGCTTATAAATGTTTCGTTAAGAATCTGATAAGAACTAATTAAGAATTAATTTTATGGTATATGTCAAGGGAAATATAACTTTTATATTCAATGCCAACTCCATCATGTCTGCATTTTTTCTCTCATAAAAATAAGCTTCACACAGTCATTTTTATCAAATTATTCATCAAATGCATTGTATTATAAAATAACAAAATCAGAATATGACAAATTATCTACTCCATGTTATCCAGAAAAAGATCTTAATATCACATATTTGTATTAACATGCCTCAAAGCACTTTCATGTGAATAATCCAATTTCTTGTTCTTCCCTCAAAATGGTTAAAAATTTCAAGATTTAATTGGAATGATTAATTCCTAATTTGTTTCAGTGTATAATTTCAATCATGTTTTAACAGTCAACATTTCAAGAGAAAGAACTATGTGAGTGACTGCCTTGAGGTATATTGGACTATGTCAATATTTCTTGCTGCAAGCTGATTTTGTGATAAGTGACTCAAATTGCTTTCAAACTAATCTTACATCTGATATATGAGCTGCAAATAGTATAACAATTAACAATGAGCATGATCACCCGCAGAAGAATCACATGTAGAGTTTTCTACACTCATGATGCTTGGTGATATAAATCTTTAATCTGAAAGGAAAGACTTCTCAAAATATACCATGGCCCAATTTCTTTCCATCATACTTTATTAACTTTAAGGTAAGGAATTAAGATAAAGTACTCCAACCACTTCCACCACCACCACCCTTCTTACTTTTATGTACTGATCCTAATAACTTGTAAATAATGTTCTTACTGATACTCTATGTTCTGCAAACATACATGTTGATTATTATTGTAGTGCCTCATTAATTATTTATAGCTTTTAACTATTAGAACTGCTACCTGTGGAATAGACTGCCCATTAACTTGGAAATTCCTATATAAAAAATGACTATTTTGCCTCATTCGACCGCAGGACTCGAACCCGGGACCTTTCACATCCCAATCCAAAGTCAAGCAATACCAGGCCACTGGGCGGGCACTGCCTGACAACGATTCAGTGCCCACATATATCTTCCGTCTATGATGTTATTGGACTACTAAAAAGTACTATGGGCCATTACGGTTAAGACTTGAGTTGTTTTCTAGTAAAACAGTGTCACAATATACCTGTCTTGTTAAATAGCTGTCTTACGTGTCCTGTCTGCTAGTAATAGATGGTTGAAGACTACAAATAGCCTAGCCAAACCTTCCATTAAATGCAAGCAAATAGTGCACTATTTCAATGTAAACCAGACATCCAAGCAATCCAATTTGGTGTTCAATTAAGACTTGCAGGTGTCTTAATCAGGCCATCAGAGACCAATACTGTCTGCTTGTGCCATGTTGACACTGTGTACTACCAGTCACAAACAGTCCAGTCACCCTAACATGTGTATTCCAAATCCAATAGATCCATGTCTCATGTTTTGTCTGCAACAATACATCAAGCCTTTTGTTACACAGCCACAGGCTGTATTCTGTATCCTTAACTTACAAATCTTTTTCCAAGTTCTGGCAACCGTTCAATCGGTCATAACTCCAAAAATATTTGAGTTTTTCTCATGAAATTTGGACGAAATAATGATATACCAAGGACTTTATGTTGCACAACAAAAATAAGAGAAAAAGTCAATATGGGGTCAAATAGGGTCAAAAATCAATTTTCCTTTAAAACTTTTCAACTCCAACAGAAATCACTCAATTGGAAAGAAATTAGGCTATATGACACGTCTTCAGTGTGTGCACAAACCTTAGTCTTGAAATTAAATTCAAAGGTCATTAAGGGTCTTTTTTCAGAACATTAAAATTAACGGTTTGCATCAAACTGTTATTGAAACTTCTAAAAAACAATGTATTCGTTCACAAAACACTTTCAGAATTTATCATATATCGAATCAACTGGAAATCTGTACTCTTTTTGAAGTAATTTTCAGATTTTAAGGAACTATTACGTAATATCCCACCATTTGTGGAGCTATACACTCCAAAAGTGTGTTAATAGTAAAAAATACCGCTTGGTTTTATTGGGCGCAAGCAACTAAAATTTCCTTTCTCTGGCTACAGTATAAATTAAGGCCAAATAAAATTAATAGTTTGTCTCAAAGCTCCCGCGCGCATTAGTTTTATCGCCCGCATTAGTTTCCCTCAAAATCCTAAAAATTGATT
>JXSR01S004575.1:62941-90812 GCA_000969725.1 Ophiothrix spiculata
TTTCCAATTTTATCAATTTTAAATTTTAAATTGTAATCTAACTGTATCTCATTTGTATTTACCTTGTTGTAATTCTATGTGTATTGTTTACTTTTTATTTTGTAAATTACGGATCAGTGGAAGAACAACCCTGTTGAATCTGATTTTACCGTATTGAAATAAAGTATTGAATGAATGAATGAATGAATAACTAATCAAAAGCTAATCAACTTAATGTGAGTTTGCAGATGCTCGAGCTGATTATCAAGTTTTCCTCGTCGCTGGAGCTACTTTCACCCACTCTCCAAAACACGACGCAGCCAGTTTGAGCGATCAAGGCAGTCCTTAATTTATCATCTACATAAATATTTTAACCTTCAACACACAAAGTAATCATAACACCTATTATTATATTTATCACGACTGAATTAGTCAGCAAGTATGGTTTCATACAAGTTTGAGTCTTGAAATCTCTCCTTATTTGATATTTGAAATCCAGAAAGATTAAATCAAACAACTATTAGTCTCCAGCGATTGTAGGTATAGAATCTACATTAATACTATCGGTAATGTATTGGTAATTAAACCCAATGTGCAATTATAATCTGTTCGGGGGTTGATCATCTCTCTAGTGCATTCAAGGTTGTTGAAATATTGCTCAAGTTTCGGTAAACATTTTATCAGCATATCCCCGGATTACATACAAATCGAGTATCATTTTGTGATGTGATATCAAAGGGTGAGGATTATGTCAAAAAAAAAAGTGGAAACATGTTTCAGAAATAAACGTTGATAGTGTTGCCATTTGCATTAAAGATTGTCAACCTCTTTAATTAGCTTATACATGTATAGTGTAAATATGTTATAGAGTATTATTTTTTTTCTCTTGCTCCTTGTTATTAGTTGTTCAAAACATGCGATCAACTGTTTAATTGATGGTATATACGTAAAGTGCAAATACTAAAAAAAAGGGGTTATTCAGAGTTAATGAAAGCTTTTAAAAATCTTGATCTACATACCCTGAATTAAGAAGTAAATTTAAATTACTAGTAAAACTATAGATGTTACAACGCCAAATATTTGAGAAATGTAAAAAGCATTTCAAAGTATGTTAATTAGATAAGCTTCTCAATTCTTTTGCATTGGCTGTGTAGAAGCTAAAATGACATGCCCTTTTCCTGCACTTTGAAATAGGTAGTAAAGTCAGTACTCAAATGTTACCACAGAAAATTAGATTGTGATCAATAGAGTCCTAATTTTCTTAAATTAATATTATGTGCCTTGAGACATCAGTATTCCGAGGTAGATTTTCATTTAGTTAGTTTGGGTTTGATATCCATCCTCATCCCATCCTATATATCATAGCTTAGCTACTCTCTTAAATTGCCATATTGAAATTTTAATCTTCGTCGGGTTGACTCTGAGAATCAATCTAAAAGATTGGAATTTCAATCTATGAAGAGTGAAAATTAATCCATCAGAGAATAATTTCAAACTATAAAGAGTAAATTCTCAATCCTTTTAAGAGTGAAATTTTCAATCTTTTTACGGATTTGTCCCTGATTCAAGTCTCTCTTGATTGAAGTGTGCAAAAATTCTAATAAATAAAGGAAAATTCAATACCGCTTGCTTGCTTTAGTACCTAGACTACTAAAAACGCGACCCATACGCTTATAAGTTGTCAATGAATTTACACTTACATTGAACAGTGCTATAAAGAACTTGAAATCACTAGACACGAGCACCTTTCGCCTGCCTGTGCTGACTAGAATATAGTAACTACTAGAAAAGTACACGATTTTGCTTAAGTTTCAGATTTATCATTTATAGGAAATTAGTTATACGCTTTGTGTAATTTCAGGTGGCAGTTTTCCCCATCAGCTTTTCCCTCATCCATTCCATAGAGTTCAATTACGGTTTACTCATAAAGAAAATAGAGTAGAAGAATTCACAGAATGTGTTTGATATATTGGAGCACTACGCCCCCTGACAAATGATTATCATTTAGTGCGTACTGTTGCAAGTTTTGATTACCCTGAGTTTTGACAGTTAAGGTGACCCTATGTTATCTTTAAATACGCAAGTTTTAAATGCTTTAAACATTCTTTAACTTTACTTGATTAACTTTGAGCCGTAAGTTTTGTGTCTATAGATACATATTTTCAGGATATTGTGATTTTCAATTCCGGGGCACAAAATGTTCTTTTGATTGTGCATTGTTTACGCCTGTCAATTGTTCTCTACGTATAATAAACTCTTTTTACGTTACACTTAATGAAGTCATTTATCCTTTGGTGTCAATGCATAACTTCCGCCAATATGCGAACCTATCAATTTATGGTTACATTTAAGTATACTTAAGAGACTGTCGAGGATGCTAGTCGTGTCTTGAAAATACGGTATAATTAGAAGCTGTGCCGTGGACATAGGAATCTTACATTCACTATACGTGATTGATGATGATATATCACGCGAATGTAAGGAGAGGAATACATTACGAAATTTGGTTCGACGTAAAATAGGCATTTAAAGGTATAATAGAAGTTATATTAGAAGCATAAAGTACTAAGTATCAAGTATAGTCTATGAATGAATTGGTTGAGATTTAAATAAGAAAAAATAACTAATATTCCCCTCCTGTAAATTTCGGTACCTTATTTGCTGCCGAAGCTGAATTAAAGTAATACTATAAGATGGTTTATATTATGAAAACAACATAAAATAAAGGAATGTGATTATCTAACAGCAATTTCAAGTGTATTTTGTCAAAAAAATTGTTTTTCCACCGAAAAATGGACAAAAACTACATGCGTGCTTTCCTATACGAATACATGTGGAATTAAAATTTTTGGCCAAATCATTTGAAGGATATTAGTATGTACCTAAAACAAACCCGATGAGCTAAAAAAAAATCAAAAGTTATGAGTGAGAGGGGGCGCTTCAGTTTTAACACTTTATAGTAATATTGCTTTAATATAACGAAATCTATACTCTATGCCAGTAACCGGTAGAGAATAAAAATATTCTTACAATAAATTTAGACTGACAATTGAATGGATTTGGTTTAGAAAGGCGTTCTTGATTAAATAAAAATTGTCTAATAAATCATGAGCCTTCATGTGTTGTTCAGTCTCATTTCAATATTATTTTATTTGTAACAAACTACATATGGTTAATTGTTCAATACGCAACATTAAGTTGTGCTTTACTATACAGTATATGCAAAAAATGTCTACATAAACTTAACAATGTTGATAAATGTTTAGAACCAAGTAACTATTAGGAAATGGTATAAGTTGTTTGCATAATTATTATGAAATTCACTTTTAAAAAAAAATATTTGTAGCAAAGTGTTTTCAGAATTTAGAAGTCAGGGATAAACATGGTTGTTAATTTAACACCAACTTTAAATTCTGACAAGTTTCTTTGCATCATTTATCCCGTCTAAAGTACTCGAAATAAATACAGATTTCAAATGTTCGAAAAGAAATTGTTATATCTAGAAACCAATAACCCTGCCCTTGTCGTTGTCTAAGGTTAATAATAGTCAATAGAGAAAGCAATTTAAATTCACAACGGATGAGTATCTATATATATGCTGATGAAAAAACCCCACTTATAATGCAAACTTAATGCCGTTAATGCAAAGGTTGCTTGTCCATCGTAAGCTTGTGTTTCATTGAGTATATTTATCACCTGACCATCAAGTATGTGTTTCATAGAGAATATTCCATGTCGCTGTCGCCGCCGCTCCGCCATACTACCGTCATTATAAAAGGATGTTTGCGGTTCTGAAAATCAAAAAAATCGTAAACGTGATGTGATAAAAGATATAAGTAAAAAAACTTTAAAGTACCTATCAGTTGTTAGCAGCAAGCTTCAGATTACAAATGCAATTTTTCAAAATGAAGCAAACATTCTTGAGATCCGTAACTTGTTGGAAGTAACAAGTATGAATTCCATTTTGGGTAAAAAATGTGGTGTGACCATTGGCCTTAATCATCTAAATGTATGTATTTACCTTGGAACAATTTTTTTTGCAGGTTCATTATGTGATTCCTTAGGGACATAATCAATATAGAAACGAGCAATCGCTCGAAACGAGCAATCGCTCGGGCCGCCCGAGCCATAAAGTTAAGTAGTTGATCGTCTTATCTTTGCATTTCGCTCACCTGTATGTGGCAACAAATCAAGTAATATAGTGGTGAATAATATCAATACGCACCAAACTATCTAATTTATAATGGTTGCTCGACTCTAAATTGATTATATGCCTTTAAATAAGGTTCTAAAAAGCAGTTTTATTAATACAAAGATTTGTAAGGAAAAACTATAATCTATCGTCGTTAATAAAACAACAAATCCGCCGGGAGGTTTTTTGTTTCAAGAGTACTCTTTTGATGAGTAATTGAGTGACCATTGATGGGCTATCACGTTTCAGTCATATTGTTTACACTCATAACACGTTAATGGCACTTTTTCTAACATTATTAAGATAACCAAGTCTTGTTTAATATCTCCTGGGTAAACATGTATCAGGCAGAAGATTAATATCAGATTATTTTTGCAGGGGGTTCCTGTTCAGATACAACAAGGTACACCCTAAAATTTCTCATGTAGCAGATCACCCACATTTTACTTAAATTCAAAAGAATTCAAATTGTTCTAGACAATTTATATATTTTAGCGGAAATTTTCCGATTTTTTCTTAAATATTGAGAACAATAAAGACAACATTAGACCTACGTCACATGCATTTCATCTTTTTTTCCTGCTCAGCACACTCTATATTTTATAGTCCACATACTACGCTATGATTGGGGCCTTGTTTTGAGCTTAGTGTCATCTCTGTTACTCTGTGGTACAGGTTTTTTTATCAAACAAGCACTCAAGATCGTTCATGCAGTTAGCCTCTGATTCTTTTATTGATCATCAAATACGACAAGTGATAAAATCCTTTTCATGTTGAATAAAAGCCTAGTGACCTTGTTGTTTGGCATAGGGGTATTTGTAATTGTATATCAAAATAATGAAACATTCGGAGTCATTCAGAGTCATATGGCAGCTACTCCTTTATGAGTTTCTAAGTGAGGATTTTAGAGGTAATAATAAATAGCTGCCATATGTAAACCGGGTCTGAATCGCAAACCGTGAAAAACCTGTCGCAGCTTAGGCGTATTTTTCTCAAAAATAGTTGTGTTTTACCCCATAAAGTTTGGTATCATTGTAATCTTGAAAAAATAAGTTACATTATGATATATATTTCATAATACAATGTCGAATTCGTGACGAGATATTGATGTAGAAAGTCAAAGTTTTACGCAAGTCAGCTTTTCACTCAGCCATGTAACATGTCATGTTGATCGAATGCGTTCACAAATTACTTCACATTAAAACTTGAAGTCTATGCTATCGGATGAAACAAGTTTTTTGATCTGTTGATTTTTCTACTTTTTCTAAAATACGCCAAACCTCAACCAATCGTATAGCATTTGGTTTTACATAGCGTTAAGCGAAAAACTCCCGGATGTAGTTTGGCCTGTATTTTAATAGCCAATCAGCGAGGCGTATTGAGCCGACCCACACTGCTGCGGTGGCGGGCTGTATAAATCGTTTAATATAATAAAGATGAAATGTATGTGACGTGTCTAAAACTTCAACATGTTATTATAATGTTAAATTATGCAAACTAGCATAATCCCTTTACAAGGTTTGACATATCATAGAGCATTCTGATAGCTACGTAAGTCCTCAACATAAATCCCGTGTTTGGTCTCCAATTGAATTTCCTAAACATGTGTCAAATTTTGAAAACTGTACAAACATTATCGGATGTACTTACACTGTCTTTAGGATTGTATGTTCCAACTTGTCAGAGAGGCGTAGCGATCAATAAATCTCCTACATTTTTAAATTCTCGCAATGCATCTTTCGTATGATTAAGGTGTATTGGAACTCAAGGAATATGTTGACTTGAAAATTTAAAAAATGAAACAAGATTGGAAGGAAGGAAAGCTGAAAATGGCAGTAGGGAAGAAAGGCATCAAGAGAGAAAAAATGGATGAAGACAAACAAGTTTGAGGCCAACAAAATCTGGAACGTTTGATTGATTTGACACCCATAATTCGTTACCCTTTGGAATAGCAATTTATGTTTTTGGATATAATTTTATTCACCTAAAACTTGCAGATCATATAAGAAACACCATTTTCCTTCTTTATACGCAAAAAACCCGCCAAAATTCCGATATTTAGAATTTTTACAGCAACATTTCGATTTGGTGGCCAATTTGCCCAAAATCGTGATTTTTACGACTCGGAAGTACTTATGACGTCATAATTACGTAACGCCTTGGCTGATTTCCATGATTATGGTATCTATGGATAAAGGAGACCCTACCCATGCTATGGTTTAAAGCAAAGCAACTTTTAGCACTCCAATTTAAATTTCATAGGGGGGTGGTAACCCCCCCACCCCCAGCCCCCCATTGATAACAAACGTTACAAAAAATACGTTAGTAAGACAAGGGTTAATGCTTTCATTTTTATTAAATGTTATATTTGACGCCATTATCGTAGAATCCCATCACAACTACACTCTTCCTTATATCGTTGGCTAATATAAGATCGATTCAAGTTTTACGTCACCGGTAATATATCCCCCATGACTAGATTCTAGTTATGAATATAGTTATTCTAATATAGTTCTCGCTAGCTCAGTCGGTTAGTTCTCGGACTGTTAAACATAAGATATCGATCTGAGTGTGCGAAAACTGTATATTCTATGAGGGTGTGAATTGCTCAAGCTAGGGTTGCGCCAATTTGTAGGCCGCAGTAAGCCCTTTGGCCCCAGGGAGTCCAGGTAGTGATTTAACCCAATGATTAGAACTGCTCTGTAAAGTGTGCTGAGGCCGTGTGGAATTACAAGTCAGGGGAGGCGTAGTGCACTATAAATCACCTGCAATTTATTTATTTTATTTATTCAGTGTTTATTTCCAAATACGAGACCATGGTTAGTCAAGATTCTTCAGTTTAAACTGTTTTAACTCAAATTAGCCCATTCTCATTACTTTAACAACCCTGGGGGCAATCTGAATACCTAGGGGAGAGTCTGTGTTATATAAATGCATCAATAGCACGAAGCCAGCGAAAACACATGCCACTTAGGTTTCAACGAGATTTTCAGATAACACATATAGTTAGGTTGCCTGTCGGTTCTGGTCGGTTCAACGGGAACCGCTCATAGCCGGAAGACACCACCACTTAAGTTTTGAAGCCGCACCTATTAAAGAGCATGATAAGGCGTCAGCTTTGTCTATTTCTGCTCTTTATTTTGACTATTGCTATTTATAAGAGGGTTGCAACACACTTTGAGCAACAACATAATAATCCTATTGGATATATACTTATGTGCATACTAAGACAACATTTGGGAGTTGTAAACCATGTACTAGTTTGAAGGTGAGGGATCCTAATTTGACATGTGTATAAATTACTTTTAACAGATAGACCTTGACCTCTAAAATGCATTCTGTGAGTTTTCACACTCAACTTGCTTCACGTTTACTCTCAAGAGGAAATCAAGTATGCAACCCTGGGGATGAGAGTGTTATGTAAATAAGAAAATAAATAGAAAAATATAGAAACAACCATTTAGGCTATATCTCTTATAAAAATACAAAAAGTTTACAATTTGTTATAAACATTCATAGATATATAGAAATAGATGGGCTTTTATTTGTCATCATAACATTTACTGCTTAATTGGGATGGGAATGTAATCGAACCATACACCTTTAAGTGTTGCTGTTAGTAAGTTTAATGTTACAAAAAAGTAAATAAAATTGAAAACGAACAATACGCTTCATTTAGAGTATATTTTATAACATTTACTTAAGCGTTACCCAACCTCCCTTCATGACCTTCGTAGCACTATTGGCGTTTATGCAAAATTGATTTTAGAGTGTTGGTGAAGTTCTTTTTTTATTTGTTGTTCTTGAAATAGTAATAACTTTCTTCGGTTATATAGACTTTCGATTTTGCCTGAAGAAGCATCTATTTAATAGCAATAAGCCACTGATCATTGTTGTGTAGAAATTGATTTCGTTTTATAAAGGTTAGAAGTTTGAATTAAGTAACCTAACTCCGATGAATTGTTTTTATCCTAACGACAATTTGTCAGTTCACTTGCAAATGATTCTCTTTTTAAGTAGAAACACACCTTTTTACACATTTTACAGGGTATACTGAATCGTAAATAAATAAAGAAATGTAAAAATCCGTATAAAACAGCACATCTACTCTCTACAAATACAAAGAGAACTCAATCGTGTCTGTTATTTCATCACATTAGACGGGAAGTCAAATCACGTTCTTGTCAATCCCAAGTAATAAATGACGTGTAGCTTCCTTTGTACTATTGATGTCTAGGTACAACATTGATTGAATCATGTGAGGGTCTTAATCTGTTAAGATTCTCCTATATGTATGAATCTGTTTGATTTATTTTCAAGCTATTTGAGGTCCTTAATAAATGCGTGAATAGATAAAAAGCAAAATAGTTAACCAAGAATCCTAAGGGAGTAAGACAAGAATTCTCTTTAATGTATGAGCATTATTTGTTAAAAGAACATGAGCAAATAAGAACTTTTAAGAATCAATTTAGACAAGACAAGAAATAGAAATAAAGTGACATTCTTTCATGTTCCTGAGCTTGTAGATATCTGTTGACAATCATTTTATTGTACACTCCAAGCTACTATTTATGACAATCTAGGACTAGATATGTCAATATCGAAGCCATTTTTTTTAGCTTTAACAGTTATTTAGAGGAAGTGTGCATTTTAGTAAAGCTACAAAATCGTCTTTAGCGCTAGAGGCTTATATGTATCATCTCGTTCAGTAAATTTAATGTAACTCTTGAATGTTAATGATTGCAGGCAATCGTACAATATCTGTGACTTTTTCGGAATTTTAATACATCACATCACAAGTCTTGATTAGAATACAGATCTGCCTGCGGAAACGAAGTGATGTATGATTGTGGGTGCTAGGCTTGGTAAAGTATGGTGTATGTGGTGTATTTATTGTACACGTGGTATGTTTGTTTTTAGATGGAAAGAGTTTTATATAAGAGAGTAAGTTAGTTCTTTGCAATTTTAACTTATTTTAGTGGGAAGCATTACTTTTGCTTTGGCTTCACTCGTGGGACAAAGTTAATTTTACACATAAATGTTGCTGTTTTACTTAATTTTGTAATTAATAAGGCAGCTCACTTTTGACAGATGAACAGTAATGGCTCATTCCAGTGAAAACTAAGCCTTTTTTGATTTCAAGCAAAACATCAGCTTTTTTATTCGACCACATGAGCATTTTCTTCAGTCATACGTTTGTTACTCAGTACGTGAAAAGTATTTTCTAATCAGAAATGTTGAATTTTTTCTATCCGTTCATGAATTAGCACATGTTTTAATTCAAAAATGTCACAAACGTTACCAATAGGTTACACCAAAATGTCACAAACGTTACCAGACGTTATCTTTTGCAGACCATGCCCTTCTTTTTTAACTATATCAATAATTGGGATAGTGTTACAGAGGGAAACTGTATGTAGTAGTTCATCCTCAATTCTTTGCGGATCCTTAAGAAAAGCATCAATATCTTGGACCGTCACGAGTGAGAACAGCTTCTCGTCACTGAAAAGATTCTATTGTCGTTAAGTTTCGACATACGTGCGTCTATAGGATGATGGATCACTCTGAAGAAGTTTGTCGTTCAACACAGACAAACTATCAGGTTAGTTGGTTAAAGCTTTGATTCTGCTTTAATGAAATAATCCAGTCTTTGCGCCTTTCCAAAATGTTGACATAGTTTTTCCCTGTGTTTTCCGTTTTTCTTCGCAAACGTGTCGTCCGAAACGGCTGCTTTAAATATCCTGGGGCCTCAAGAACGTCTCCTCATGTTCGTGTAATATTACAACCCTTCACATAACGACACTAGAATAGAATGACAGCCTACTCGAACCAATGTTTTGAACAAAACAAGAAATCGCCTTTTACAAAGTCATAGATGCTCAGACTGACCGTCAATAAACTATGTTGCTGTAAGCATTAACAACTCATGTTCTTGTATAACGCGCAATGGATACTCGAAATGTTGCGTGTGTAGCAAGCAAGATTGTCAATTTCTAACTATTTAATGCAGGCTTTAGGTTGTAACAATAGAGTACTTTAAAAAATAGTTCGTTGCATTTACTTAATAAATTTAAATGTAACAGGGTTTCTATTGATTTATTCAGTAAGTACCTTGAGTTATATTTTAAGTTATTAGTAATAAGTTTAATTAAGTTCGGGTAACTTAAAATTACAAAGTTGTTTAAACTCAAATTTTGTTATTAATCTTAAATCAAAATTAAGGAAAAAAGAAACCATTTTCACTTTTTCATGATGAGTTGATTTCAAGTATCATGGTTCAATATTTGAAGAGCTGAATTGCAAAACAGCTCTGAGACAATTTAGGCAGATTCTTACAGATCTCTGATTCGTGCATCAACCTGGAAAAAATGTGGGTAAAAATCCCGAAAGTGTTACTTTTCGAATCATATTATATGGATATCTTGTGACCGTATTTTGACATGATTCCCGTATATTGCGATTTTTTATTAAACATGTCGAACTTTGGTATTTATAAAGTGCATCAAAGCCTAATGAAAAATTAAAAAGGTATACTTTTGGGGCATCCTAACAATAAACCCCGGGGAAGCGCCTGACTCTACAATCTAATTATATTCTGCCTTCAAACAGACATTCTGACTCGGGCATCGTCTAAAAATATTTATTTACGATTCATGTATAATATACAAACCAACAGTAGGCCTATTACTGACATTTTAAGAACACTATTTGACAATTAAGATAGCTAATTTGCGTTGATATAAGTTCTTTGTATGCTGTTCTACCATAAAAATTAATATAAAATGGTTCCCTATCCATTTGTCTCCTTGAGCCTTCAAAATGTGTCAAGTCTGATTTATCTCAATTTTAAACAACATTTGATTACATTTTATTTTAATTACATCGTAGAGCTGCCTCCCAAGTACACTATCAAGAAAAATAAATTGATTAAAATCCAATTTTATTGTCAAAAAACTGTCTTTAAAATGCAAATTATGCTTATGGTTTTTTGAACGCCTCTACACTGGGCGAAGGATCGTTTAGTTCAAAATGAGCACTTTCAAGATTAGATCTTTTAGTCAGTCGAAATAGTTGATCGCCAAGTATAAGTAATCAACAGCTAGTTAAGTTAATGTGAGTTTGCAGATGCTCGACCGGATTATCTAGTTTTCCTAGTCGCCGGAGCTACTTTTACCCACTCTTTAAAACACGACGCAGCTAGTTTGAACGATAAAGGCAGTCCTTATCATTTACGTAAATATGTTAACCTTCAACACACAATTACAAAGTAATCATATCACTTATTATTATGTTTATAACGACAGAATCAGTCAGCAAGTATGGTTTCATGCAAATTTGAGTCTTAAAATCTCTCCTTATTTGATGTTTGAAACCCAGAAAGATTAAATCAAAACAACTATTAGTCTCCAGCGATTGTACATCTAGAATCTACGTTAATACTATCGGTAATATATAATTAAACCCAATGTGCAATTGTATTCTGTTCGAGGTTTTTTCATCTCTCTAGTGCATTCAAGGTTGTTGAAATGTTGTTCAAGATTCGGTATACATTTTATCAGCATATCCCCGGATTACATACAAATCGAGTGTCATTTTGTTATGCGATCTCAAAAGGGTGAGGATTATGTCAAAATCAGAAGTGGAGGCATGTTTCAGAAATAAAAGTTGATAGTGTTGACATTTGCATTAAAGATTGTCAACCTCTTTTATTAGCTTATACATTTAGAGTGTAAGAAATGCTATACAGTATTATTATTTTTCTCTTGCTTATTGTTATTTATTGTTCAAAACATGCAATCTTCTGTTTACTTGATGGTATATATTTGTATAGTGCAAATACGGAGATATTCAGAGTTAATTAATTAATTTATTTTTTTTAATTAATTAGTTAAAAAAAGGAGATATTCAGAGTTAATTAAAACCCTCAAAAATCTTGAACTGCATAACCTGACTTAAATGTATATTTAAATTAACACTATGGATGTAACAACGTCAAATATTTTGGAAAAGGCATTTCAAAGTGTGAATTAATTAGATCAGCTTCTCAATTCTTCTGCATTGGCTGTGTGGAAGCTAAAATGACACGCCCTTTTCCTGGACTTTGAAATAGGTAGTCAAGTCAGTACTTAAATGTTAGCACAGAAAAGTAGATTGTGATCAGAGGATCCTTAATTTTCTTAAATTAATGTTATGTGACTGGAGACATCAGTATTTCGAGGTAGATCTTCAGTTAGCTAATTTAGGTTTGATAGCCGGAGCTATTTCAATATGGTTGCGCATTGATTTGAGATATTCCCATCCTATATATCATAGCTTAGCTACAAATGGGAAGCCATGCTTTTCCTCGTGAGCTATATATTCCAATCGTTAATAATCTGATTGCAGGTTGAAAAAATGAAAACCCGTAAATCTATACAAACATATATCTATTAGGGGTATACAAAATAATACTTAAAAGATCACTTGTGTTTTAAACGTAAACAAAAATAGTGCAATTCAAGATGATGATGATATAGCTGTACACTTCTGACGGTTTGAAGTAGGCCTATCATAAGAAATACCTTAACTATCAGACCGTATAATAAAATACCCACCGAAAAGATTAATGCAATTTCAATTCCTGTTATTTCATGTGTAATGGCACTTTTTATACATGTTGCCCCAATGAAAACGCAACGAACTTTGAACTTTTATTTTGAGAGAACAAAGCACAATGGTGAGCAAAGGTTACAATATTACAATAATATTATAGAGTAGACCATTGGCTTTTACAGGATTTTTGTTTTGTTTAATTTGGATCTCTGAATCAAAAGTTAATGTACATTTTGTAAAGACCAGAAAAATCTTGATGGTCCGATTTGTTAATCTATAAAGATTCACCTCTGGTGACGTCATTGGGCACACAATGAATGGAAATTGCTAAAAACATCACATGATTAGAATAAGCATCCCCTGAACTCATTTCATGACATAATGACTCAATTTAATGATAATTTGATGATATTTAAGCAGGTTCTTGCGTCTGGTTGAGTCAACCTGATGTGTCCCCTTGGCGGGCCAGATGAATCATTAATTGAATCGGGTTCTTGAACTCATTTGTCTTTAGTTTTCTTCCGTTGTTTCGGTTAAAAACTTATTATTGGTTGATATCTTTTATTAGAATCCCTTTTTTGACTCTTTTGGTAGAAATTGTATTGTAAAAACAAATATCTAGATGCCTAAAGTTCAAGTAGGTTTGCATTTTGTTAAATGATCAGTGGAAACATCATTGTAAAGTTAACAATATTTTCGATGTAATTTTAACACATAATACATACATCCCACCCACCCACCCACACTCTCGCTTAGCAAGAGGGTTTTCTTTTTGTTGAAAACGGATAAAGGGATAAAGGGAAAATTTCGATCACTTTTATTCCACACTGTTTCCTTTTGTTTATATCATAAAGTGAATAAGTTGGTAGGTTATTTGTTTTATTTTCACGTGGTTTTGGCAAAAATAATATGAAAAAAAAAATAAGAAAATAAAGAATATAAATGTAAACAAATCAGGGAGTTTGTACCATTTTAACGTTGCCCTTCTACACAACTCAAAACATTACCTCATCGAATTTTCCAATATATAGAACGCGACCCATACGCTTATTAGTTGTCAATAAATTTATACTTAGGTTGAAAAGTGCTATAAAAAACTTGAAATCACTAGACACGAGCACCTATCACCTATGCCTGTGCTGACTAGAATATAGTAACTACTAGAAAGTACACAATTTTTCTTTAAGTTTAGATTTATCACTTATAGGAAATTAGTTATACGCTTTGTGTAATTTCAAGTGGCAGTTTTCCCCATCAGCTTTCCCCTCATCCATTCCATGGAGTTCAATTACGTACGGTTTACTCATAAGTTTAGAGTATAAGAATTCACAGAATGCGTGTGATATATTGGAGCACTTCGCCCCCTGACAAATGATGATATCATTTAATGCAGAAACATGACTGTTGCAAGTTTTGATTACTTGAGAGGGGTACCATGATTTTTGAGCCGTAAGTTTTGTGTTTTCAGGATATTGTGATTTTTAATTCCTGGCCTTAAAATATTCTTTTGATTGTGCATTGTTTACGCCTATTCTCTACGTATAATAAACTCTTTATACGTTACACTTAATGAAGTCATTTTTCCTTTACTGCCAATGCATAACTTCCGCCAATATGCGAATATATCAATTTATGCTTGTGGTTTAACTTAAGTATACTTAAGAGACTGTTAGGGATGCTAGTCGTGTCTTGAAAATACGGTAGGAAATTAATCAGAAGCTGTGCCGTGAACACAGGAATCTTACAGTAACTATACCTGATTGATGATAATATATCATGCGAATGTAAGAAGAAGGATGCATTACGAAATTTGGTTCGACGTAAAATAGGCATTAGAGCATAAAGGTATAATAGAAGTTCTATTAGAAGCATAAAGTACTAAATATCAAGTATAGTCTATGAAATATTATTTTTGGTTGAGATTTAAATAAGAAGAAATAACTAATATTCCCTTCCTGTATATAAAATGGTTTATATTATTAAAACAACATAAAATAAAGGAATGTGACTATCTAACAGCGATTTCAAGTGTATTTTGTCAAAAAATTGTTTTGCCACCTAAAAATGGACAAAAACCACATGTATGCTTTCCTATACTAATTCATGTGGAATTAAATTCGGGATCCCAAATTTAATTTTAACAAATGCCTATAACAGAAAAAGTAAGCATATTTAAGCCAAATCTGGAGGATATTAGTATGTACCTAAAACAAACCCAATGAGCTAAAACAATCAAAAGTCACGAGTGAGGAGGGGCGCTTCAGTTTTAACACTTTATAGTATTGCTCAGGGTATAGAAAAAAATAAACCTCTCTGGGAACTTTTATTGTGCTGACGAGAAATTTTTTGAGATTTATGAAAAAAATGCACAAATCGCTCTATAAATTGGCTTGTTTTTGATAGTAATTTGACATTCACCACCAAATTTGGCTAAATTATTTGTATTTCATCATTCAATATTCCCTGAAAAATCATCATTCAATATTCCCTGAAAAATCATCTGTCGTCAGAAATTCTCGTGATTATTACTTTTATTATTTGACTTTATATAATTATTTTTTAAGCTTACCGATTTTTTCTGAGACTTCTCATTTTTTTTCGAGGAACGGCGCGGCCGCGTTACCGCGGATGTAACGAAATCTATACTCTATGCCAATAAACGGTAGAGAATAAAAATGTTCTTGCAATAAATGGATTTGGTTTAGAAATTATAGGCGTTCTTGATTAAATAAAAAAATGTTTAAAAAATGATGAGCCTTCATGTGTTCTTCAGTCTCATTTTAATATTATTTTATTTTTGTTATTTACAAACTACATATGGTTTATTGTTTAATACGCAACATTTAGTTGTGCTCTACTATACAGTATATGCAATTTTTTTTACATAAATTTAACACTTAAGTGGTCAAGGGGGGTCCATATGGACCCAACATTTGGTTTTTTGTGCATTAGCGCAAAAATGCGAAGACATTTTTCATCGCCCTTCTATGTATTTGTCTAACTTTACCATACCCTTCACTTGGGGTTAAAAAAAATCAAATCGACCCACCCCTTTCCATGCTAATTAGCATAAATAAGCATTTTCGAGGGCGCTCTTCAATTTTGTTTTGCCAATAAAATCGTAACCAAATAACTTTTTTCAAATTTTATTCCAGGAATGTATTTGTACTTACAAATATTAAATAAATTCTGCAAATTCTATTTGGAAGTGAGTTTACAAATTTGTGACGAGAAAATTTTGACGCGACACGGAAAAAATTAGTTTTGGCCGCCATTTGAAAACGGTTTGTTCGATTTTCTTTGTTTTAGTCCTTATGAAGTACGTTACCTGTGATCAGAGTTTCATTGTAAAATTCCTTCGCGAAATTGCTTTTTCGGTGTTGGGTCCATAATTTTAAGGTTTCGGCGAAAAAGGTGTAAATTTTTCGAAGTAGTTTATTGACGTAATTTCGACCTTGATAATGGACGTGAAATCACTACTTAAGACTCATGTATAAACAAAAGACTCTATTACATATGTACGCCAAAAATAGTATTATTCCGATATGTGTAAGTAGGTAAAAAGTTGCAGTAAAGATGCCATTGGCAAAAATGGCACCCAATTAGGGACTGTAGCCTTAAGTGTTAATAATTTTGATAAATGTAAGAAACTGTTAGGAAAAGTATAAGTTGTTTGCATAATCATTATGAAAATCACTTTTTTGTTTTTTAATATTTAAAACAAATTGTTTTCAGGATTTAGAAGCCAGTGATAAGGCTTTTAATACTCAAAACAATTATTGTTAATTAAACATCAACTTTATCTTTTTAATTCTGACAAGTTTCTTTGCATCATTCATCACGTCTAAAGTGTTCAAAACAAATAAAGAGTTCAAATGTTCGAAACGAAATTTTTATATCTAGAAACCAATATCCCTGCCCTTGTCGTTGTCTACGGTTCCTAATACTCAATAGAGAAAGCAAATTAAATTCACAACGGATGAGTATCTATTATGCTGATGAAAAAAAAAACCCACTTATAATGCAAACTAAATGTCGTTAATGTAAATGTTGCTTGTCCATCGTAAGCTTGCGTTTCATTGAGTATATTTATCACCTGATCATCACGTATGTGTTTCATAAAGATTATTCCATGTTGCTTTCGCCGCCGCTCCGCCATACTACCGCTACCACAAAAGGATGTTTGCAGTTCTGAGAAAGAAATTCAAATTCACAACGGATGAGTATTTATATATGCTGATGAAAAAACACACTTATAATGCAAACTAAATGTCGTTAATGTAAAGGTTGCTTGTCCATCGTAAGCTTGTGTTTCATTGAGTATATTTATCACCTGACCATCACGTATGTGTTTCATAGTAAATATTTCATGTCGCTGTCGCCGCCGCTCCACCATACTACCGCCACCACAAAAGGATGTTTGCGGTTCTGAAAATAAAAAAAAATCGTAAACGTGATGTGATAAACGCGAGAAATGTGTTAATGTAAATTATTTCAATAGTTAAAATATGACAGGCTATACATTATTTTGATTTGAAAATTTTAAAAAAGGAAACAATACAGGAAGGAATGAAAGATGACAAATGGCATTAGTGAAGAAAGGCATAAAGAGAGGAAAAATGGATGAAGACAAAAAGGTTTGAGGCCAACAAAATCTGGAAATTGTGATCGATGGTAATTCGTTACCCTTTGGAATGGCCATTTATGTTTTTAGTAATAACGTAAAAAATCAGATCAAAAATTGATCAGAGATGGGTCAAATTTGCTTATTCTGCTTCCAAATGATGAAAGGATCATGTTGCAATGGTTATAAATATGATTTGTTTTAAATTTAACCCCTGCATTGACTTTGCCTCGCCCCCTTCATGTAGGACCAAGGACCATGTAGGTTCATAGAATCCATTTAAAATTACTTCCCGTTGCATATCAACATTGTCTTGCTCCTAGGTTTCGAGTCACGTGACGTATATATTATCATGGAGACGAGTTTTTACAGCAAATTTTGCATGACGTAAGTTTTAAATTAAGATTTCATGTATGCATGGGATAGTTTGAATAATAATCTTATTTGATCACTTTTAGGTAAAATCATTCATAAATTTAGTCATATAATTTATCGCAGCGTGAATATCGCTTGCAAATTATGACTTAATCAATAGATAGATGCAGTTTGTATTTAGTATATGCATAAATAACTATATATAAATGTAAATACTTTTGATTAAAAAAGATTTACACTTGGAGAGTTTTGGATTTTGGTTTCTGTCAGTGAAATTGCATTGTATGATCTAATGCTTTCATTTTTATTAAATTTTATATTTGACGACACTATCGTAGTATCCCATCACAACTAACACTCTTCTTTTAATCGTTGGCTAATAGAAGATCGCCCATGACTAGATTCATTGTTTATTTCCAAATTTGAGACTATCTTGACCGGCGATTCTTTAAAAAAAATGCGAACAATCAGAAAATTTGATTAACTTCCTCATTATTTTTTGTTTTAAATGTTTTTCAGATATCATCATCATCATCATCATCATCATATCAGTTTTATTTTCCATAAAATCATATTGAAGAAATCTAGTGATTTCAAGTTCTTTATAGCACTGTTCAATGTAAGTGTAAATTTATTGACAACTTATAAGCGTATGGGTCGCGTTCTTCAATAGTCTAGGTACTAAAGCTAGCAAGCGGTATTGAATGTTCTTTTATTTATTATAATTTGTTGCCCAATTCAATCAAGAGACTTCACAGAGAATTCACAGAATGTGTGTTATATATTGGAGCACTACGCCCCCTGACAAATTATGATATCATTTAGTGCAAAGACATAACTGTTGCAAGTTTTGATAACTTGGGAGGGGTACTCTGAGTTTTGACAGTAAAGGTGACCCTATGTTATCTTTAAATACGCAAGTTTGGAATGCTTTGAAAATTCCTTAACTTTTACTTGATTAACGTTGAGCCGTAAGTTTTGTTTCTATATATAAATATTTTCAGGATATTGTGATTTTCAATTCCGGGGCTCAAAATATTCTTTTGATTGTGCATTGTTTACGCCTGTCAATTATTCTCTACGTATGATAAAATCTTTTGAGGTTACACTTTATGAAGTCATTTATCCTTTTGTGCCAATGCATAACTTCCGCCAATATGCGAACCTATCAATGTATGCTTGTGGTTTAACTTAAGTATACTTAAGAGACTGTTGGGGATGCTAGTCGTGTCTTGAATATACGGTAGGAAATTAATTAGAAGCTGTGCCGTGAACACAGGAATCTTACATTAACTATACATGATTGATGATAATATATCACGCGAATGTAAGGAGAGGAATGCATTACGAAATTTTGTTCGACGTAAAATAGGCATTTAAAGGTATAGTAGAAGTTCTATTAGAAGCATAAAGTACTAAATATCAAGTATAGTCTATGAATGAAATCGTATTTTTGGTTGAGATTTAAATAAGCAAAAGTAACTTATATTCCCTTCCTGTAAATAAGATAGTTTATATTATGAAAACAACATGAAATAAAATAAATGTGACTATCTAACAGCGATTTCAAGTGTATTTTGTCAAAAAATTGTTTTGCCATCGAAAAATGGACAAAAACCACATGCATGCTTTCCTATACTAATTCATGTTGAATTAAATTCGGGATTCCAAATTTAATGTAACAAATGGCCATAACAGAAAAAGTAAGCATATTTAAGCCAAATCATTAGTATGTACATAGAACAAACCCGATGAGCTAAAAAAATCAAAAGTCACGAGTGAGAAGGGGCGTTTCTGTTTTAACACTTTATAGTATTGCTCAGGGTATAGAAAATGAGATTTTATTGATTATTACTTTCATTATTTGACTTTATATTATTATTTTTTGTATTAACTATTAAACACATACATGTGTTTAATAGTGAATATTCCATGTCGCTGTCGCCGCCGCTCCGCCATACTACCGCTACCACAAAAGGATGTTTGCGGTTCTGAGAAAGCAATTTAAATTCACAACGAATGAGTATCTATACAGATGAAAACTAGCTGATGAAAACACACTTTTATTGCAAACTTAATGTTGTTAATGTTAAGGTTGCTTGTCCATCGTAAGCTTAAGTTGTGTTTCATTGAGTATATTTATCACCTGACCATCACGTATGTGTTTCATAGAGAATATTCTATGTCGCTGTCGCCGCCGCTTCGCAATACTACCGCCACCACAAAAGGATGTTTGCAGTTCTGAAAAAAAAAATCATAAACGTAATGTGATAAAAGATATAAGTGCAAAACTTAGAGTACCTATCAGTTGTTGGCAGCAAGCTTCAGATTACAACTTCAATTTTTCACAATAAAGTAAACATTCTTGAGATCTGTAACAATGGAAGTAACACATTTGAATTCCCTTTCGGGTAAAAAATGTGATTTGACCATTGGCCTTAATCATCTAAATGTATGAATTTACCTTGGAACAATTTTTTGCAGGTTCATAATGTGATTCCTTTTTATAAGGATCAAAAAACAGTTTTATTCATACAAAGATGTTTAAGGAAAAACTATAATCAATCGTCGCTAATAAAATAACAAATCCGCCGGGAGGTTTTTTTTTTCAAGATCTCTATAGCACCTATGAGTAATTAAGTGGCCATTGATAAGCTATCACGTTTCAGTCATATTGTTTATACTCATAACACGTTAATGGCACTTTTTGCAACAATATTAAGATAACCACGTCTTGTTTAATATCTCCTGGGTAAACATGTATCAGGCAGAAGATTAATATCAGATTAATTTTGAAGGTGGTTCCTGTTCAGACACAACAAGGGTACACCCTAAAATTTTCCAAGTAGCAAATTCAAAAGAATTCATATTGTTCAAGAAAATGTGTATATTTTGGCGCAAATTTTCGAGTTTTTCTTAAATATTGAGAACAATAAAGACAACATTAGACCTAAATATATATAACTTCAACACGTTATTAATGTTATATTATGAAACTAGCATAATCCCTTTACAAGTTTTTACATAGAGCATACTGATAGCTAAGTAAGTCCTCCACATAAATCCCGTGTTTGGTCTCCTATGAAATTCCTAAACATGTGTCAAATTTTGAAAACTGTACAAACATTATCGGATGTACTTACACTGTCTATAGAATTGTAAGTTCCAACTTGTCAGAAAGGCGTAGCGCTCAATAAATCTCCTACTTTTTTAAATTCTCACAAAGCATTTTTCGTTTGATAAGGCTGTATTGGAACTCAAAGGAATGTGTTTTTGAGAAGCTGATAGGAAAAGACTGTCACTTGATGTTAAAGGGGCATTGGACAAAATTTCGAAATTTTATTTGTGGATGATTTACACTTCATATGCTATAAAATATCAGTCAATTACCAGATATCGGGAAAATTTCAATCAAAACCTTCAGAAAAGTCAAATATTTACATTTTATTTTGTTTGTTGAACTTGGGTATGAGGCTATTCTCTAAACGTATTTATTGATGCTATATATTAAGAAAAAGCCAAAGATTTGTTTGTAAAACATTCCTTTTACACCATAGATTGCAGATACATCAAAAAAGGTTTGGAGTTTGCATTAGATCTCCTGAAAAGGCCAATTTTAAAAATTCAACTATAGAGGGCAGTATTTATCGTTGTCGACAACGATAATTAAAAATAAGAGAATATTTAAATATTTTGATATAAAGGTTTTGAATTTGACAATGAAACTTTGCATGTCGTTATTATTACCGCTTATACTTCAAATGATGCAAAAATCTCGAAATGTTTGAGGGAAAATTAGGGGATGATGCTGAACTTGTCCAATGCCCCTTTAAACTAGGTGAGAAAAATTACCCTTAAAATGTTCAATCTACAGGAAAAAACAAAAAGGACAAGGCTAGGTGTAGAAAATTCCTTGAAACATCTTTAAAATTTTAAATAGCTTTCAGTATATCTTGGGGAATATATATTTGAAACTACGACTTATTATTTCATTTTCAATATCTTTAGAACAACAACTGGCTTTACAAATGAGGCCATTTTTAGCCTCCAGTATTGCAGCTTATTTGACAGTCATAGGAAGGTTATTCAGCAATGATGCTTTACATAATTGTTTTTAAAACAGTCTTTATTGGCAGGCAGATTAACCATTTTGTCCATTATATCTACAGGTACCGTAACATAAAACATTGAAGGTTAACACAAATAAAAATCATCTCAGAGGTCGAAATTCTAAATGTAATCAGAAACGGAATCATTGACCTGTGTAGAACCATAATGGGTTCCACCATCCAAAGCATCAAAAAGGTTAATAAAATCCAAGATAAAAATCCCATCTCCACTCAAGTTCAAGATAGTACACAAACTTTATATACAATTTTGTTAACACCGTCTTTTTTTCGGAATCAGTTACAGACCGGAAAGAGATTTGACTGTAACTTTGAAACCTAACATCGGATAATAAAAGTAAGGTGTTATTTTAAACCTTTAATGACTTGATTGTGGGACCCTTAAGATACCTTCAGATATGACAGGTCACAAATGAAAGGACGAAATATTACAAATGTCGTATAGACAATTTCTTTATAAACTGCATAAATGAATGATTATTCTACAAAGCTTTAGACAATTTTTAACGGTGCTTAGCTTTACATCATGTACAATCGTCTTTAAAATGGAAACCTCATTTAAACAATGCTAGTTATATAGCTTTTTAAAATCTTTAAAACACAATTTTATCGTATCGCTGACATCTTTGATATGAAATAAAACTGCTGTTTAAACTAGCTCCAAACACACATTTCAAGAAATATTATATGGTATTTGTTACAACAACAGATTTGGTTTATACGCTGCTTTCTTGAACCCATTTATTCCAGCTTGTATTTCTATTGTTCCTTTTTCCGCTTACATATATATATTAAGAACGTTGATTATATCGACAGTCAGTGATCAAAGGCATAATTAAAGTGGAAGAAGAAAATGATGGATAATTTTGTAACTATATCCAAACACATTGTTCTGTTAGCTATGTAGCAATAATATTTCTATTGTAAAGCAATGTTTGACGTAATTAGGGACATTAGTCATGCCATAACTTTCTGTGAATTACACTGAATTGTGTTTAATTAATCATACGTGTTTTTTCATGATTTCTTGTTTTATCGAATTTCTTGTGTATATACTAATATTGCACTTGTCACTCATATTTTGATATGTATAATATTGACATAATTGGCATTTCAAAAGAAGCGTCAACATGATTCTATTTTCATTTAAGCTTCAACAATTGTACAAAGAAGACATTAAGTGCGAGGTACATATCCTTATGTCTTGTATACGAGTACAGACATCTTATTCAAAAGATCTGTCAAAAACTTTGTCCTGTCTATGTATAAAAATGAATTTTATTCACAAGCTTTAAGATTTGCCAGATTTTGTTTTTTCAATAAAGAAATAGTGATTTTTTTTGTCTCAGAACTCTTAAAACTCTTAGCAACAATTCATCTTTAAAAAAACTGTTGCTTTATTATCTTTAATTTTCACGGGAAAGCGAGAAATGTGTTAATGTAAATTATTTCAATAGTTAAAATAAGACAGTCTATACATTATTTTGATTTTAAAATTTTAAAAAAGGAAACAAGACAGAAGGGAATGAAAGATGAAAAATGGCAGTAGTGAAGAAAGGCATAAAGAGAGGAAAAATGGATGAAGACAAAAAGGTTTGAGGCCAACAAAATCTGTAAATTGTGATTGTTTTGACACCCATAATTCGTTACCCTTTGGAATGTCCATTTATGTTTTTGGGTATAACTTTAAAAAAAATGATCAGAGATGGGTCACATTTGCTTATTCTGCTTCCAAATGATGAAAGGATCATGTTGCAATGGTTATAAATATGATTTGTTTTAAATTTAACCCCTGTATTGACTTTGCCTCGCCCCCTTCATGTAGGACCAAGGGCCATGTAGGTCCATAGAATCCATCCAAATGGGACACGTTAAAATTACTTCCCGTTGAATATCAACATTGTCTTGCTCCTAGGTATCGAGTCACGTGACGTATATATTATCATGGAGACGAGTTTGTACAGCAAATTTGTATGACGCAAGTTCTAAATTAAGATTTCATATATGCATGGGCGAATTTGAATAATAATCTTATTTCATCACTTTTAAGTACAATCATTCATACATTTAGTAATATAATTTATAATACGCAGCGTAAATATCGCTTGTAAATTATGACTTAATCAATAGGTAGATGCAGTTTGCATTTATTATATGCATAAATAACTATATATAAATGCAAATACTTTTGATTAAAGAAGATATACACTTGGAGAGTTTGGGCTTTTGGTTTCTGTCAGTAAATTTGCATTGTATGATTATTGCTTTCATTTTTATTAAATTTTATATTTGACGCCATTATCGTAGTATCCCATCACAACTACACTCTTCTTTTTATCGTTGGCTAATATAAGATCGATTCAGGTTTTACGTCACCGATTGTATATCGCCCAGGACTAGATTCAGTGTTTATTTCCAAATTTGAGACTATCTTGACCGGTGATTCCCAAACAAAATGTGAAAAATCAGAAAATTTGATTTACTTCCTCATTATTTTTTGTTTTAAATGTTTTTCAGATATCATCATCATCATCATCATCATCATCATCATCATCATCATCATCATCATATCAGTTTTGTTTTCCATAAAATCATATACAAAAACAATAGCAATATCAAAAAGACATTTAAAAGCACAGATGTTATTGAGGATGTGATCAAAAGGTCAGTAAGCATGGTAAGGCCAGAGGTAATCACAACCCTAAACTAAATGAAACACACTTAAATAAACAGAAACAAACTTACAAAAACAAGTAACCTACACAAAACCAATTTGATATTCGTATTATCATAGAAAAGAATCCAAAATCCCAATAATTTTTAAGATAATGTGTCTTTATTTTTATCTCCAGGCAACTGGCAGCACTGTGGATTTCAATAGGGACGGGGTTAGACTCAAATAATCCAACTTATTACTGGAAAAGCGAGCTGGTCACCCCAAGTAAATGTGGCCATTTGTTAGTGTTTTTTGAGAATTTTGAGAAAAAAAGACATTTCAGGAAATGGTACTCAAAGGAAAAATGTAAAAATCAGGGTCAAATCAAGGGAATTTACATGTAAAAACATAGGAATAGCAAATGGTGGTGTATAACCTTCAAACGCATGTATTGACTCTAGTTTGGCATGCACTTTACAACGTTAGCTTTGTCAATGACATTTGTAAAATACCTAAATCAGATTCATATATTGGAAAGGTGAGTTAATCACAAAACGATATTCATAGGGAATTCCGTGTAGAGCTTATAATTGTCAATATCGCTACCGCAAAACTAACAGATCTTAATAAGATGCAGCATGTCTTTCATATCAATCTACCAGTTCCACTTTACTCAAATTTTATCAAAACATGAAGCCGTCAAAAAATGATAATTCTCACAAATCAAAAGACTTAGTAAACGCCTTTGCATCTTTAGACAAGAAGGAATTACAATGGTTTTTCTTAAAACATATTTTTTAACCAAAAAACTCGCTTAATCTTAAACGCCTCCGACGTATTCATCATTTGAATGCTTTGTGCTCAAATGATATATGGATTTATGTTTTGCAACATGCTTTTGATGTCGAGCGGAAGCTTGTTTCTTAGTTACAGTAATGACATTTTACAGTTAGTCGGATGTTTACATTTTGGTATTTTTTCCTGTTTAGTCTTGGAGACAGTACCTCCATGGTTACAGGATCAAATGGTCGGAACAAATTACAGTTTTAAGTTGGTATTGATATACTCAACTAACATGATAATAATCAGTTAAATGGAGTCTGGTTTTTATACAACAAACCCCTAATCGCATAAAAACGGAAAATGAACTCGCTAATTTATTGGTCATCCTTTTTCTCCTTTTGATAAGAAAAAACGGCGGGGATACTCCCGAAGATAGAGGTAGTCATAAACTGTCATTTAGAAAATAAATATGGCCCTTTGATCACCGTTTGTCTGCTTTAAAAGCAAAAAAAAAATAACATCAACAACATCAATTAAAAAGGTTTTACTCAAAATTGGTTTTAGATACTAATATTGGGGAGGTTCCTTTAAGTTTTCTTCAAATAGTGATAACTTTTTTCGGTAATTGTTATGGACTTTCAATTTTGCTTGAAATGGCATATGTTTAACATGTTTAATAGCACTAAAGAATTGATCAGTGCAGTGTAGAAACTAGTTATATATGTAAAGGGTTGAAGTTTGATTATAAATAAAAACAACTTCAGAGACAAATATAGACACGGATGGCCTTGGTTAGTCAAGATTCTTCAGTTTCAACTGTTTTAACTTAAATTTATTTTTGAACCAATTCTTATTACTTAAACATGTTAAACAACCCTGGGGGCAATCTGAATACCTAGGGGAGAGTCTGTGTTATATAAATGCATCAATAGCACGGAGCCAGCGAAAACACATGCCACTTATGTTTCAACGAGCTTTTCAGATAACACATATAGTTAGGTTGCCTGTCGGTTCTGGACAGTTCTGGGCGGTTCAACCGGAAGACACCACCAGTTAAGTTTTGAAGCCGCCCCTAAGAGTATGATCAGGCGTCAGCATTATATATTTCTGCTCTTCATTTTGACCATTGCTATTTATAAGAGGGTTGCAACACACTTTGAGCAACAACATGATAATCCTATTGGATATACTTATGTGAATACTAGGACAACATTTGGGAGTTGTAAGTCATGTAATATTTTGAAGGTGAGGGATCGTGTTTTGACATGTGTCTAACTTACTTTGAACAGGTAGACCTTGACCTCTAAAATGCATTCTGTGAGTTTGCACACTCAACTTGCTTCACGTTTACTCTCAAGAGTAAATCAAGTATGCAACCCTTGGGATGAGACTGTTACGTAAATAGGACAAGAATTAAAAAATATATAAACAAACATTTTAATCTATAATTTATCTAATTTTTATAATCAGAAATATATGGGCTTTCATTTGACATCATAACACGTACTGCTTCCTTGCGATGGGAATGTTAAAGAAACCGACACCTTTAAGCGTTGTTGTTGTTAAGTTTAATGTTACAAATAACTAAATAAAAATATTAAAAGTAGCAATGCGTTTCATTTACAGTATATTGTATAACAATTACTTAAGTGTTACCCAACTTCCCTTCACGATCTCAGTAGTACTATTGGCGTTTATGCAAAATTGATTTTAGAGTGTTGCTGAAGTTCATTTTATTTTTTGTTCTTTAAATAATGATAACTTTCTTCGGTTATGTAGATTTTCGATTTTGCCGGAAGAAGCATCTATTTAATAGCACTAAGCCAACAATCGTTGTTGTGTGGAAATTGATTTCGTTTATAAAGGTTTGAAGTTTGAATAAAGTAACCTAACTCCGATAAATTGTTCTTTTCCCTAACGACAATTTTTCAGTTATTTTGAGAATATTATAATCTAAAAACAATTTTTTACACATTTTAAAGGGTATAATATGATCACCGTTTGAAGATTTCAAATTAGGTATGTTTTACACCCATTTGAAAAATCAAACTTCAGTATCAATATATATGTAATTTCAAATAAAGTTTAAAAATGCTAAAATCAGTGTTAAACAGCACATCTATTATCTACAAATACAAAAAGAACTCAATCGTGTCTGTTGTTTCACCACATTAGACGGCAAGTCAAATCACGCTCTTGTGAATTTCAAGTAATAAACGACGTGTACACTCTTAAATTGATTTTTGAGTAAAAAAATGAGCCAAAGTCGAGAACTCAAGTTGAGTAAAAATTTTACTCGGTTGAGTAAACTTTGGCTTGAACATTTTACTCACCAAGTAGGGTGGTTCCTTTTTTACTCAAAAAGAGTAAATTAATTTAAGAGTGTAGCTTCCTTTGCACTATTGATGTCTAGATACAACATTGATTGAATCATGCGAGGCTCTTAATCTGTTAAGATTCTTCTTAATGCATGAATCTGTTTGATTTATTTGAGTCTCTCCATAAATTGTCATAGTAAATAACAAAAAAGTAAAAAAAAAATG
>JXSR01S004575.1:95649-112990 GCA_000969725.1 Ophiothrix spiculata
TTAACTATCAGACCGTATAATAAAATACCCACCAAAACGATTAATGCAATTTCAATTGCTGTTATTTCATGAGCAATGGCGCTTTTTATACAGGTTGTCCCAATAAAAACGCACCGAACTTTGAACTTTTATTTTGAGAGAACAGAGCACAATGGTGAGCAAAAGTTACAATATTACAATAATATTATAGAGTAGACCATTGGCTTTTACAGGATTTTTGTTTTGTTTAATTTGGATCAAAAGTTAATGTACATTTTGTAAAGACCAGAAAAATCTTGATGGTCCGATTTGTTAATCTATAAAGATTCACCTCTGGTGACGTCATTGGGCACACAATGAATGGACATTGCTAAAAATATCACATGATTAGAATTAGCATCCCCTGAACCCATTTCATGACATAATGACTCAATTTAGTGATGATTTGCTGATAGTTAAGCAGGTTCTTGCGTCTGGTTGAGTCAACCTGATGTGTCTCCTTGGCGGGCCAGATGAATCATTAACTGAATCGAGTTCTTAAACTCATTTGTCTTTAGTTTTCTTCCGTTGTTTCGGTTAATAACTTATTATTGGTTGACATCTTTCATTAGAATCTTTTTTTGACTCTTTTGGTAGAAATTGTATTGTAAAAACAAATATCTAGATGCCTTTGCATTTTGTTAAATGATCAGTGGAAATATCATTGTAAATTTAAAAATATTTTCGATGTAATTTTAACACATAACACATACATCCCACCCACCCACCCACACTCTCGCTGAGCAAGAGGGTTTTCTTTTTGTTGAAAAGGGATAAAGGGAAAATTTCGATCACTTTTATTCCACACTGTGTCCTTATTTTTATATCATAAAGTGAATAAGTTGGTAGGTTATTTGTTTTATTTTCACGTGGTTTTGGCAAAAATTATATGAAAAAAAAATAAGAAAATAAAGAATATAAATGTAAACAAATCAGGGAGTTTGTACCATTTTAACGTTGCCCTTCTACACAACTCAAAACATTACCTCATCGAATTTTCCAATATATAGAACGCGACCCATACGCTTATTAGTTGTCAATGAATTTATACTTAGGTTGAAAAGTGCTATAAAAAACTTGAAATCACTAGACACGAGCACCTATCACCTATGCCTGTGCTGACTAGAATATAGTAACTACTAGAAAGTACACAATTTTTCTTTAAGTTTAGATTTATCACTTATAGGAAATTAGTTATACGCTTTGTGTAATTTCAAGTGGCAGTTTTCCCCATCAACTTTCCCCTCATCCATTCCATGGAGTTCAATTACGTACGGTTTACTCATAAGTTTAGAGTATAAGAATTCACAGAATGCGTGTGATATATTGGAGCACTTCGCCCCCTGACAAATGATGATATCATTTAATGCAGAAACATGACTGTTGCAAGTTTTGATTACTTGAGAGGGGTACCATGATTTTTGAGCCGTAAGTTTTGTGTTTTCAGGATATTGTGATTTTTAATTCCTGGCCTTAAAATATTCCTTTGATTGTGCATTGTTAAAGCCTATTCTCTACGTATAATAAACTCTTTATACGTTACACTTAATGAAGTCATTTTTCCTTTAGTGCCAATGCATAACTTCCGCCAATATGCGAATCTATCAATTTATGCTTGTGGTTTAACTTAAGTATACTTCAGACACTGTTGGGGATGCTAGTCGTGTCTTGAAAATACGGCAGGAAATCAATTAGCAGCTGTGCCGCGAACATAGGAATCTTACAGTAACTATACCTGATTGATGATAATATATCACGCGAATGTAAGGAGAAGGATGCATTACGAAATTTGGTTCGACGTAAAATAGGCATTTAAAGGTGTAGTAGAAGTTCTATTAGAAGCATAAAGTACTAAGTATCAAGTATAGTCTATGAATGAAATCTTATTTTTGGTTGAGATTTAAATAAGAAAAAATAACTAATTTTCCCTTCCTGTAAATTTTGGTACCTTATTTGCTGCCGTAGTTGAAATAAAGCAATACTATAAGATGGTTGATATTATAAAAACAACATAAAATAAAGGAATGTGACTATCTAACAGCGATTTCAAGTGTATTTTGTCAAAAAATTGTTTTGCCACCGAAAAATGGACAAAAACCATATGCATGCTTTCCTATACTAATTCATGTGGAATTAAATTTGGGATCCCAAATTTAATTTAACAAATGGCCATTACAGAAAAAGTAAGCATAAATATTAGATAAATGTTTAGAACCAAGTAACTATTAGGAAAAAGTTGTTTGCATAATCATTATGTAATTCACTTTTTTTGATATTTAAAACAAAGTGTTTTCAGAATTTAGAAGTCAGGGATAAGGCTTTTAAAACATTAATTACTCTCTACTTAAGTTTCTCCGCATCATTCATCATGTCTAAAGTGCTAAAAATAAATAAAGAGTTCAAATGTTCGAAACGAAATTGTTATATCTAGAAACCAATAACCCTGCCCTTGTCGTTGTCTAAGGTTCCTAATACTCAATAGAGAAAGCAATTTAAGGCTACTGTCCTTTTAGATGAGCGTTGGACCGGAACGGCGTGTTTACTGCAAGTTTTTGACCACTTACACATATCCGATTATCGCAATATTTGGTGTACATAAGGAATAGAGTCTCTAATTTATATATACATCTTTACTAGTGATGACACGTCCACAATCAATCTCAAAATGGCATCAACAGGCTACCTCAAACAGGTTAACGCTACTTTTCATATATGGCAACATTTCAACCATTTTCCATCATGCGATTTGTTACGGTCAAAGATTTTAAATGACCAAGGCCGAATTCACCTTACGGGTTCTTAAATGAAATACAATAAATACACTGAAATATATTTTATAATCTGAAAACTTTCTTTAAACTTTAATATTTGCTTTTTGTTTAACTTACAAACTTGCTTGTTGTCTTAAAATACTACTTTTAAATAACTTACAGATACCGCTTCAAGAACCGCGCGATCCTAGGATATTATATTCCACGCTATAGTCCGTTATTAATCCACGGCACAAAGTCATATATCATAAGTCTCGAAATCCACTTGGAAAAATAGTTCCACAATGTTCCTGACGACCTCCAACGGCGCTGTAACAATCACAACGAAACTCTGGTTGGCTTTACAAAATATTTCACAAGCTGGATCAAATGCACATAAAATTATCCACTCTGATAATGCTCCACTGTCTCTTTAACACAAATATCTCCAACTCCAACTCAAACAAGGTATCGCCAATCTCCATTCAAAATATCTTTAAACTCCAATCTCCATTCGTCTGTATAATAACTCGCATCCAACAAAATGTAGCTTTCCCAACCAGCACCGACACCGTCAATTTTACTTCTAAAGTTTTAGCTATCGACCTATCGCCGACAAAGTCAAATCAACTTCTGTCCCCAAATCACTTTTTTTGGGCTCATTAATTATTACATTTGCATAAAATTCCCCCACGATGTCATTACTACATTTAAAATAGTAAATTGGACAGTTTTCAATGTGAGGGATTTTCCCAGCATAATTATATATTCAAGTAAACAAGTCTATTTCTGTAAACTTTGGGGAAAGTCCCAATCTCAGTTAGATCTGATTGGTTACTTTAATGTATGCAAATTTGATAGGTTCATGCAATCATGCCTATTTATAGAATTGGAAATCACCTTAAAATTGCAAAATAAGATTCACTCAGAAAAAGTCCCTTTCTGTGGCAATCAAAGATCTCAATAATTAAGCTTCTCTAATTAAACAATTGATTAATCAACAAAAACAAATAATTCAAGTTCACATAACAGATTTCCCTCAAATTTTGGTATGTTGAATGTCAAGGTGTAATAATGGAATTACATATGTTTTTCAAGATTTGCAATGGCATTTAATGGTCGAGAGGACATTGAATGTCGGAGCTATTTATTTATTTATTTAATTCTTATTTTGCCTGGGGAAACCCCATCAGTGAAATCACTGTTTTTCAGGGGTGCCCAGGGGTCAAACATAATATATAGGAATACAGGAATAAAAAGACCTTCAAAGAGGCTCCAAGCTAAATCAGGATCATCTGAAACCTCAACAGTACTCCATGGAATTTGTTTTAGATCATTTATAAAATTGTCAGAGTTAAAAGATCGATAAGATCTTACTTTAACATTGCGAGAAGGTCCTTTAGCAGTCTTTTGCGATTTTCTAACAGCGTAAACAAGTGAATGATCACTGAATGGAAAAGTGACAACGCCATGGTTGAGATACATTTCTAGGCGGTTAGTCCATATGTGATCTATACATGTTTTAGAGAGTTGCGTGATTCGCGTGGCACTTGAAATTATCTGTGTCATTTGATGGGTATACATGATAGATCGTAATTTTTTCCATTCCCACTCATTTGGTTAAAGTCGCCAAGACAGACGATTTCTGGTGGAGTTCTATTGCGTGTTTCTATGCACTGATATTTTCCGTCGCTGAAAATTGCATCAAAGTTCACCTTACGTATAATAAAACTTTCTAATTGTAGTAAAAAACATTTCTCATCTTCCTTTATTAACCATATATATGCTTGCCGGCACATTTAAAGCAGTGTTTTACACCGTAAATGAACCGTTTTGCAGGATAAGTTTGAGATTTGGGTGTGAAAATACAAGATGGAGTTTTGAGGATTTAAAGTATAAAATTGATCAGTTTCATGTGTTTTTCATGCACTACATGCTGATTCCAAATCTCAAACCATGGCGGAAATAATGAAAAATGTTTTTTATGACATTTTACTTACATAACTTTGTCAAATGTGTAGTATTCCATGTTTTATTCCATTTGTGATGTGAACATTTCTGCTTCTACTACACGCGATGTATCCATCCAAGATAATTGGACGTCGCAGTTTTGCCAACTGAATTTCTAAATTATTAGCGCTGCCGCCCAACATGCCGACACGGTGCAATTTTACTGTTGTCTATAACCGATTGATATAAAATAACAATTTCAATATCTTGTTCTCATGTCATAATTACACCCAAAAAGGCTAAAGACGGAATCAATGCAACACGCTTTGAAAATCAAATTTCCAGGGTCAATAATTTTGGTTCCGCGGTTAGTCGTTTTTATAGTATACAACCGTGACTCTCCTTTTCAAATGAGCCGTAAATGCAACAAGCTTCATGATATTTTGAGCTATAGAGGTTGGTGAAAATACATGTCAAGGTAGTATTTTGTCGAGATTGATTTTTGGACAGGTTTACAATCCTTCTGCTTATACATCAAAACACCAGCAAAGTTATATTTCAAGAAAATGATCAAAATATGAAATATATCTGTGTTCTTTGCGACAGAAAATATAGGGCTAACTTATCTTTGTTCGCGTTAAAATCGGTTATACATTTTACTCTCGGACAACATTTGCCGGACCATAACTTCTGGAAATCGAGTGAAGTTCATATCATTTTAATCCTTATAACATGGCCTTTGCAAATTTTAAAAAGTGAAAATGGCAAGAGGTTGCATTAACAACTCGTTTGGGATGGATGATTGTGACCATCCTCGGTTCAACCCATATAATCATTATGCAAACTGACTTTCAATTCAAAACGAAATTAATGATGCCATTATTATTTTGTACCGCGGCCGGGGCTCACATTTTTAATGGATGGTTGATGTGCGCTAAACAACATGAGGGTTGATACTCCTTTTAGACCTAAAAATGTAAAATGCCTTGTAAGACAAAGGTGAATTTAGGACTGTTTTTGAGGATTTAGATAATGAGCGTTTACTTAAAGTTATCAAAAACAGTCTTTAACAAAAGTAAAAACTAAACTTTTTATATGTTGTCCCTAATTGAATTATTTAATATATCAAGATAAATAAAACTTCGAAACAGCTATAATATTCTGAACTATATTACAGGATAATACTAATTGCAATTCCAAAAAAAAGCCTACTAAAGGTTTTTTTGTCCTTTTTGCCCTTCTTAAAATTCAACTAAACAGCAACATATATTTATCATTTTACCCTCTTTTTGAAATATTTTTTCTACTAATAAAAAAACATTATTTGGTACGAGAGCAATTGGTGCCCCTAAAAATGTACCGACAGCGACGTTCGGCGACCGACAAATAAAAAACCATGGTGACGTCTATGCACCAAAATTATCTATCTATTTTATGCCACCAAATACCAAATTTTCGCTCACTGAATTCCAAAAATCACGTTTTCACTGAATGAACTCTCATTTTATAACCAATTACTCCACATATTTTTCTATTCTCTGAATGCCAACAATCTTGGTCTCACCCAATGACCCCCATTTTTGTTTTAAATGTGCAGTATCTAATTTATATTCGAATGCCCTCACCCCCATGTACAAAGGGTGCACTGGCTTTTATGACAGCATTCAATATACCTGTTGATTGCTTGCTTACTTGCTTAGGTCGGGTCCTGTTCCCGAACGCTGATGGCCCTCCACACACTTCTGTCCAGCATAGCTGTCCTCACTTCTGATGCCTCCAGTCCTGTATCTAGTCTGAGTTGGTCTATGTAGGTGACAGATGGTCTGCCTGTCTGTCTCTTCCCTGAAACGGCTTCATCAGTACTCCTGCAGCAATGTCCAGCAAGAGCTTAGCCTTCTTTCCCTGATCTTATCACTTAACTTGGGCAGGTCCCCATACAACTGCTGATTTGTCATGTGCTGTTTCCAATGAACATTGAAAACAGTTCTGAGGAGTCTGTTGTAGCATCAATCTATGCTTTTTGAGAACTTAGGTGTGATTGTCCAGGCTTCACAGCCGTAGAGTAGCACAGACTCTACAGTAGCAGCAAATAGTCTGTATTTGAATTTTCTGGGTAGGCTAGACTTCCAGATCTTATGAAGCTTGCCACATGCTCTCCATGCTGCTGCCTTGCGGACTTTTATATCTTTCTCAGAGCTTTCCATATAGGCTCCCAAGTACTTAAAGTCAGTAACATTCTCCAGTGTTGTACCATCTAATGTATGGATGTTAGTGCTACTGTGGTTGAAGGACATATATTTTGTTTTGCCTGCATTCATCCTTAGTCCGACCCTTCCTACCGATGTCTCCACTCTATTCAACAGTTCTTGGGCTTGTTCAATTTCCTTGGACAGCAGGGCTATGTCGTCGATTATTTTTGGACTGCTTCGCCTACTTCTTCGCTTATCTAGTTGAAAACCCAATTCCTCTTCCTTGCCATCTATTGCCATTCTCAAGGCGTGGTCCAGAACTATAACAAATACATATGGTGCAAGCGTGTCTCCCTGCAGAACACCAGCCAAAATTTCAAAGAGGTCGATCCCTCCATCTGGTGATATAACTTTTGCCATGGTTTTCATACTTTCCGCCAATTGCATTTACAAGCTGATCGGGTATGCCATATGCCTTCAAAATTTTCAGCATCTTGCCTCTATGGATGGTATCGAAGGCTTTTCGAAAGTCAATGAATGTTATTATTGCTGGAAGTTGCTTTACTTTTACCCCCTCAATAAGTCTTCGAATTGCCAAAATATGACCAACAGTAGTCCTCCCAACTCTAAATCCATTTTGGTTGTTTCTTAGATGTCTATCAAGTACAGGTCCTATCCTATTAAGGATCATTCTTTTATAGGTTTTGGCCACGATGGAGCTCAGGCTAATTCCTCTATAGTTTCCTCCCTGGCTTAGATCACCAGACTTGGGTATGGGTACTATATTGAGGAGCAGCGGTGGAAATACCCACATGATTGTCAACCCAGGGTTAGGCAACCCCGGGTTGCATAACCCTGGGTTGTCTTCCACTTAGGTTCCCATATGTAGAATATCTGCTATGTATAATATACTATTACGAAAAGTGAAAGCCTGGTAAATCATACACAGTTGTTTTATAGCAGGTTGTACAATATTCACAATGGGTGATCTTTACTTGCATAATTGACAACCTGGGGTTGTTAATGAAGTTTATTAGTCAACCCAGGGTAATCATAGTCAGTTAAATTAACAACTTGAAGTTATAAGTAGTATTAGTATTTTAGACCTACACTCCCTGCCAAATATCAAACGGGTGCTGCTGTTCACTCTGGTGATCTTCACTTCCGTATTTACCAACTTGAAGTGGCTAATGAAGTTCATTTGTCAACCCAGGGTAATCATAGTCAGTTGATATATTTTGAGCCATGCCCAGGCCTGTCCATGCCATTATTTGGTTGGTAGGCTTATTGTTGCAATGAACGTTGTTCAGATTAGTGATTCATCTAATATGATATTGACTGTATGGGAAAGCAGAAATCCTCTCAACTATGACTACCCTAGGTTGGCAATGAAATTCAATAACAACTTCAAATTGTCAATGAAGTGAATGAAGATCACCTAGGGCAGGGTCAGGTGAACACAGTTTAACATGCTATAAAATGTAACCCATTATGATATTTCATAAATGAACTTCACTAATAACTTCAAGTTGTTAATTCAACTGACTATGATTACCCTGGGTTGACTAATGAACTTCATTAACAACCTCAGGTTATCAATATTGCAAGTAAAGATCACCAAGGGTGAACATTGTACAACCTGCTATAAAACAACTGAGTACATTATGCTTTACCTGCTTTGCACTACTAGTAATAGTATGTTCTACGTAAAGGAACCTAAGTGGAAGACAACCCTGGGTTAGGTAACCCGGGGTTGCGCAACCCTGGGTTGACTATCATGTGGGTATTTCCACCGCTGCATATTGAGGATGGACCACTGACTTGGCTTTTTACCATTGACCAGAGTGTTATTGCAGAAACTTAGAATGATTTCGTCGAGGTTGCACCTTTTAAGAACTTCCGGAGGAATGCTATCTTCCCTGTAGGTCTTCCCCTCCACAAGCGATTTCTTTGCCTTTTCATACTCCTGCAGGTCAAATGGCCCAGTCTTTATATCGAGGTCTTCCAAAACTTGATTGACCTCTTCCTCCTTGCCGTCAATATCTGGTGGTCTTCCAAGTAGATTCTTAAAGTGATCGAACCAATTTTTGACTCTTTCTTTCTGAGTGTTTCCTTTCAACTGCCCTTTTGCTGATGCTTTCCTTCCAGTGATGTCATTTATGAGCCGCCAGCTATGTCCATGTTTACTATTGACATGTGCCATTTCAACCTCATTCAGTTTACTACTAAGATCTTCCTCTATAACATCATTATATGCCTCTTCAAGCTCCTTCTTTGCCTGCTTGTAAACCTTGGCACCTTGGGAATCAGTGCCTGGTCCAGAAGGAGTTACTTTAGGGACTCTAACCCTAGTGTTGTTTAGTTGTGCCATCATTGTTTTTCTGTTGCGAAAATATTTCTCTCATCTTCATAAAAATATTAGCATAATGATACCATTACCTGTTGATAATGGTATCATTATAGGCATAATACAAGCATATATTAAACAGGTTAATGATTCCTGTCACAAATCAATTGATTTCTGTCAACTCGCATGGTTACAGTAAAAAAAAATCACCTTGTTTTGCTTAGAAAGAATCCATAAATTAGCTAAAAAAGGCATGTTTTAAGATATTGTTCCACTTCTTTTTACAGTCATTGTATTACAAACATGTTTTTCTTGCCAAAAACATTAAAACAATTTTTTCGTTCATGCCAATCGAACATCGACGTCTTTACCCCTTAAATTATTAATACTCAATAGAGAAAGCAATTTAAATTCACAACGGATGAGTATCTATATATGCTGATGGAAAAACACTTATAATGCAAACTAAATGTCGTTAATGATAAGATTGCTTGTCCATCGTAATCTTGTGTTTCACTGACCATCACGTATGTGTTTCATTGAGAATATTCCATGTCGCTGTCGCCGCCGCTCCGCCATACTACCGCCACCATGAAAGGATGTTTGCGTTTCTGAAAATTATTCGTAAACGTGATGTGATCAAATATATAAGTAAACATTTAGAGTACGTATCAGTTGTTGGCAGCAAGATTCAGATTACAAATGCAATTTTTCACAATGAAGCAAAAATTCTTGAGATCCGTAATTATTGTAGTAACAAGTTTGAAATCCCCTTTGGGTGTGACCTTTGCCCTTAACCCTTGTCCACCTCAGGTATTTTCTTACGTCGTCACCTAAGGGGGTGGGTGGTGGGGCTACCCCCCCCCCCTGTGAAAATGAAATTGACGCGCCAAACGTGTGGTTGTTTTACACCATAGTTTTTATACCATAGTATAGGGTAGGGTCTCCTCATTCTATTGATACCAAAATCATGAAAATCGGTCATGGCGTTACGTAATAATGATGTCATAAAATATTGCAAAAAATGTTAATAAAAAGTCCGTAACTATAATGAAACGCTTTCTTAACACCGTCAACCTGTGTGGTACCTGGAGAAACACCCATGGCGATAAAAAGAAGAGATTCACATGGCAGCGTGCCAATTATAAATGTGTATCTACTCTTGATTATTGGTTTATTCCGTTATTAATGGAAAACTCAATAAAAGATTGTAATATAATAGCTGCTCCTCGTACAGACCACCTGACAGTAAAATTAAAACTTACTACAAAGCAAGAAAGAGGAAAAGGTTGGTGGAAGTTTAATAATAGTCTGCTACATGATGATGAATATACTTATGCATTGAAGAAGCTAATAACTAAACATAATAATGAATATAAAAATACCCTTAACAAGAGAATGTTGTGGGATTTCCTGAAAAATGAAATTAGAAGTAGTTTCTCAATAACATACTGTACTAGTAAAAAAAGGCAAAAGGAAACAATTGAAGTATAAGAAAAGAAACTTGAAAAAATAAAGATCGAACTTGGTGAATATAATAATGCAGAAAATCACTCAAACTATGTTCAGACAAAACTGCAATTAGAGTTGGCATGGGCTAATATTACTGAAGGAGCTAAGATAAGATCAAAGGAAAAGTGGATTCAAGAAGGAGAAAAAGGTACTAAATACTTTTTAAGCTTAGAAAAACGAAATGGTGTGAATAAAATTATAACGAGATTACAAAAAACAGAACTGTTAAAAGAACAAGTCAACTTTTACAAAAACCTGTATAGCAAATATAATATTAACCAGCAACAATATGAAAAATTTAGAACGGAAGTAGAATTAGGCAAACTCTCTGATAATGAGAAATACACATGTGAAGGGAAATTAACGATCGATGAATGCGAAGCTTGTTTAAAAGAAATGCAAAATAATAAAAGCCCAGGATACGATGGATTAACTGTAGAATTTTATAGATTTTTTTGGTCAACCATCAAAGATATTGTCGTAGGCGCTTCAAATAAAGGTTTTGAGGATGGTTTGATGGCAAAAAGTCATTGAAGAGGTGTTTTAATATTACTGCATAAAGGTAAAGGTATGTCAAGAGATAATCCAGGTAATTGGAGACCAATTTTATTGACAAAAAATTGTCTTTAAAATGCAAATTATGCTTATGGTTTTTTGAACGCCTCTACACTGGGCGAAGGATCGTTTAGTTCAAAATGAGCACTTTCAAGATTAGATCTTTTAGACAGTCGAAATAGTTGATCGCCAAGTATAAGTAATCAAAAGCTAGTTAAGTTAATGTGAGTTTGCAGATGCTCGACCGGATTATCTAGTTTTCCTAGTCGCCGGAGCTACTTTTACCCACTCTTTAAAACACGATGCAGCTAGTTTGAACGATAAAGGCAGTCCTTATCATTTACGTAAATATGTTAACCTTCAACACACAAAGTAATCATATCACTTATTATTATGTTTATTGCTCAGGGTATAGAAAAAATAAACCTCTCTGGGAACTTTTATTGTGCTGACGAGAATTTTATTTGAGATTTATGAAAAAAATGCACGAATCGCTCTATAAATTGGCTTGTTTTTGATAGTAATTTGACATTCACCACAAAATTTGGCTAATTTATTTGTATTTCATCATTCAATATTACCAGAAAAATCATCTGTCGTCAGAAATTCTCGTGATTATTACTTTTATTATTTGACTTTATATAATTATATTTTAAGCTTACTGATTTTTTCTGAGACTTCACATTTTTTCCTGGGAACGGCGCGGCCGCGTTTCCGCGGATATAACGAAATCTATACTCTATGCCAATAAACGGTAGAGAATAAAAATGTTCTTGCAATAAATGGATTTGCTTTAGAAATTATAGGCGTTCTTGATTAAATAAAAAAATGTTTAAAAATTGATGAGCCTTCATGTGTTCGTCAGTCTCATTTTAATATTATTTTATTTTTAACAAACTACATATGGTTTATTGTTCAATACGCAACATTAAGTTGTGCTCTACTATACAGTTTATGCAATTTTTTTTACATAAATTTAACACTTAAGTGGTCAAGGGGGGTCCATATGGACCCAACATTTGGTTTTTTGTGCATTAGCGCAAAAATGCGAAGACATTTTTCATCGCCCTTCTATGTATTTGTCTAACTTTACCATACCCTTCACTTGGGGGTAAAAAAATTCAAATCGACCCACCCCTTTCATGCTAATTAGCATAAATAAGCATTTTCGAGGGCGCTCTTCAATTTTGTTTTGCCAATAAAATCGTAACCGAACAACTTTTTTTCAAATTTTATTTCAGGAATGTATTTGTACTTACATTCTGCAAATATGATTCAAGTTTTATTGAAAAATTCCACTGGGAAGTGAGTTTTCAAATTTGTGGCGGGAAAATTTTGACGCGACACGGAAAAATTTGTTTTGGCCGCCATTTTAAAACGGTTTGTTCGATTCCGATTTTCTTTGTTTAAGTCCTTTTGAAGTACGTTACCTGTGATCAGTGTTTCATTGTAAAATTCCTTCGCGAAATTGGTTTTTTACGGTGTTGGGTCCATATGGAACCCCCCCCCCCCCCCCCGCCCCTTGTTCACTAACGGGCATGTGGATGATCTTGACCACTTAAGTGTTAATAATTTTGATAAATATAAGAAACTGTTAAGAAAAAGTATAAGTTGTTTGCATAATCATTATGAAATTCAATGTTCTTTTAAATATTTAAAACAAATTGTTTTCAGGATTTAGAAGCCAGGGATAAGCCTTTTAATACTCAAAACAATTATTGTTAATTTAACATCAACTTTGTCTTTTTAATTCTGACAAGTTTCTTTGCATCATTCATCACGTCTAAAGTGTTCTAAACAAATAAAGAGTTCAAATGTTCGAAACGAACTTGTTATATCTAGAAACCAATATCCTTGCCCTTGTCGTTGTCTAAGGTTCTTAATACTCAATAGAGAAAGCAATTTAAATTCACAACGGATGAGTATCTATATATATGCTGATGAAAAAACACTTATAATGCAAACTAAATATCTTTAATGTAAATATTGCTTATGGGTGTAAATACAACCGAAATCAACCGCCTACAAAGACTACAAAATTGGGCTGCTAAGTTTGTTTTTCTGGCAAGGAAAAAAGATCATATGTCTCCACTACTTCAGCAACTTCACTGGCTGCCTGTAAGAGAGAGAGTGGCATAAAAAGTTTTATTATATGTGTACAAGTGTTTAGCAAGTCTTGGCCCAAATTATATTCAATCTCTGCTTACTTTGTATAATCCTGGCAGAGAGGGACTCAGATTTGCTAGTGACACTATGAGAGTAAACTCAATTACAGATTTCTGACATCAGCTGCAGATCAAGCCATTTGTATTTGTAGCCCCAAGAATGTGTAATATGCTTCCTGTATCAGTGCGTAGCTCTGTTTCATTGCCTGTATTTAAAAAACCGCTGAAAACTTATTTGTTTTCAAATATCTAGCTTTTCTGTTTCTTCATGTATTTGTTGTTGTTGATTGTTTTAGCGCTGTGATCATATGGAATGGCGCGTTATAAAAACCAATTGTATGTATGTATGTATGTATATATATAAGGTTGCTTGTCCACCGTAAGCTTGTGTTTCATTGAGTGTATTTATCACCTGACCATCACGTATGAAACAATATTCCATGTCGCTGTCGCTGTCGCCGCCGCTCCGCCATACTACCGCTACCACAAACGGATGTTTGCGGTTCTGAGAAAGCAATTTAAATTCACAACGGATGAGTATTTATATATATGCTGATGAAAAAAACACTTATAATGCAAACTTAATGTCGTTAATGTTAAGGTTGCTTGTCCATCGTAAGCTTGTGTTTCATTGAGTATATTTATCACCTGACATTCACGTATGTGTTTCATAGTAAATATTCCATGTCGCTGTCGCCGCCGCTCCGTCATACTACCGCCACCACAAAAGGATGTTTGCGGTTCTGAAAATCAAAAAATTCGTAAACGTGATGTGATAAAAGATATAAGTAAAACATTTAGAGTACCTATCAGTTGTTTGCAGCGAGCTTCAGATTACAAATGTATTTTTTCACAATGAAGCAAACATTCTTGAGATCCGTAATAAAGGAAGTAACAAGTTTGAATTCTCTTTCGGGTAAAAAAGTGATGCAACCATTGGCCTTAATCATGTAAATGTATGTATTTACCTTGGAACAATTTTTTGCAGGTCCATAATATAATGTTATTCCTTTAAAGATCTAAAAAGCAGTTTTATTCATACAAAGATGTTTAAGGAAAAACTATAATATATTGTCGTTAATAAAACAACAAAACCGCCGGGAGGTTTTTTTTTCAAGAGTACTCTGTAGATGAGTAATTAAGTGACCATTGATGGGCTATCACGTTTCAGTCATATTGTTTACACTCATAACACGTTAATGGCACTTTTTGCAGTAATATTAAGATAAGCACGTCTTTTTTAATATCTCCTGGGTAAACATGTATCAGGCAGAAGATTAATATCAGATTAATTTTGCAGGGGGTTCCTCTTCAGACACAACAAGGTACACCCTAAAATTTTCCATGTACAGATCACCCACATTTGTATTAACTTCAAAAGAATTCAGATTGTTCTAGAAAATTTGTACATTAGAGTTTTTCTTAAATATATTGAGAACAATAAAGACAACATTAGACCTACGTGTCTAAAACTTTAACACGTTATTAATGTTATATTATGCATAATCCCTTTACAGGGTTTGACATAGAGCAAACTGATAGCTACATAAGTCCTCAACATAAATCCCGTGTTTGGTCCTATTTAATTCCTAAACATGTGTCAAATTTTGAAAATTGTACAAATATTATCGGATGTACTTACACTGTCTATAGGATTGTATGTTGCAACTTGTCAGAGAGGCGTAGCGCTCAATAAATCTCCTACATTGTTAAATTCTCGCAATGCATTTTTCGTATGATTAATCTGTATAGGAACTCAAAGGAATATGTTTTTGAGAAGCTGATACGAAAAGACTGTCATTTGATTTTAAAAGTAAGTGTAAAAATTGCCTTTAAAATGTTCAATCAAAGAGATAAAAGAAAAGAACAATGGGTAGGTGTAGAACATTCCTTGAAACATCTTTAAAATAATGAATAGCTTTAGGAATATCTTGGGAAGATATATTTGGAACTACGACTTAACTATATTTCATTTTAAATATCTTCAGAACAATAACTGGCTTTACAAATGAGGCCATTCTTAGCCTCCAGTATTGCAGCTTATTTGACAGTCATAGGAAGGTGATTCAGCAATGTTGCGTTACATAATTGTTTTTAAACAGTCTTTATTGGCAGGCAGATGAACAAATTTGTCCATCAAATCTACAGGTACCGTAGCATGGGACATTGAAGGTTAACACAATTAAAAATCATCTTAGAGGTCGAATTTCAAAGGTTATCAGAAATGGAATCATTGACCTGTATAGAACCATAACGGGTTTCACCATCCAAAGCATCAAAAAGGTTAATAAAATCCAAGATAAAAATCCCATCTCCACTCACGTTTTACATAGTACACAAACTTTACATACAATTTTCTCAACACCGTCTTTTTTCGGAATCAGTTACAGGCCGAAAACAGATTTGACTGTAACTTTGCAACCAAACATCGGATAATAAAAGTAAGGTTTTATTTTAAACCTTTAATGACGTCGACTTTATTGTGGGACCCTTAAGATACCTTTAGATATGACAGGTCACAAATGATACGACGAAATATTACAAATCTCGTATAGGCAATTTCTTTATAAACTGCATACAAGAATTATTATTCTAGAAAAAGCTTTAGACAATTGTTTGACGGTGCTTACCTTTTCAATATTCTTTAAACTATAAACCACATTAATAAATGCTAGTTATAGCTTTTAAAAATCTATAAAATTCTTATCATATCGCTGACATCTTTGATATGAAATAAACCTACTGTTTAATGGGGGATAACTGTGTACATAGCAGTTAGCACCATTTTAAACCCATGTCAGGACTTCCTCTTTCTGATAGATTTATTAGATTGTTTGTGAGTTGAATGTTAGGTGCACAATATCATCTGGCAGGGTGCACCTGTTGGAATTGTAGTCATACTGCCCTCTGTTGTCCATTTTGTGAAGTAGGAGAGTTGCCAGTTTTTCATCCTTGTTTTCTGTGTGTGTGACAGTGAAAGGTTGGTGGTTTAGTAGCTCCTAAAAATTTTTCAAAGTTTGCAAAATTTTGTTAAAAAATTTAACTAGTATTGAGCAATTATAATTTTATATGCAGGGTTTTTAGTGGAATTTTAAGCTTCAAATTTGTAGCTTTACCATGTGCTTTGAGAGCAAGCATGCATCATGTACTTGTCTGCAGTGAGAAGCTGGGGCCTGGTGTTGGTGTTACTACAGTCATGGGCTTACGATGCATGGACGGTTTGCAAGTTATTGGATTAAATGGGTGGTGTGGTTATAATTTTAAGTACAAATTTCATGGGTAATTTGTGTCATTATGCATATTTGGACTTAGTCCCTGTGTTTAAAGGGGGGGGGGGGTTATTGGGGGCAGTGAAAAATAATTGGGTTGCTTGAAATGCAATCATACGGGGCAGTGATCAATATACATAAATAACCTGTTTTTGTCGTATATGTATGAAAAACTATTAAGCAAAACAAACGGGAAAAAAAATTAAATAAATCTTTTATATACTGTTGGGTTACAGGGGAGGTGCTGAGTCAAGATTTGAATTAATTGTCAATCGAAGCGGGTATTGTTGCATTGCGGCGCGCGCCATTAATTTCTATTTCAGAAGTGGTACATTTCAGATCAGTTTGATTAACCAGTGACATACCATGCCTAAGACGAGAAGAGGCCGTGGCCGGGGGCGTGTGGGCCAGCAGCAAGGTCCAGGAGAGGGAAGTAGCAGGCGAAGGGAAGTGACAACGCGGGCAACGCCAAACAACCCCGGTAGGACACAGGCAGCTACGACTCGTAGCAATTCAAACGAGGATAATTCTCTTTCGTCAAATTTACCTCCTATAACAACTAGTATGTCAAGCTCAGTTGCTGGCA
>JXSR01S004576.1:48974-62727 GCA_000969725.1 Ophiothrix spiculata
ACTGCTTTGAGGGGCATGGTTTAAATTATTTTCCCGAGGTGATCTCAAAACCATGAATATGCCCGAAGCAAAGCTGAGGGCATATTCATGGTTTTGAGATCACCGAGGGGAAATAATTTTAACCATGCCCCGAACAAAAAGCAGTCAATATTCGTTTTATATATCGAATATATAGATTTTTGTCATCTGGTTGGTTAAAAGAACCGATAATGATTTACGATATTTCTCTTTTCAATGCTGACCGCGCCGTATTTTGTGCGCAAAATGTATTGAGCGGGCCTAGTGAAAAATATGCCCCGGGCCTAGTAAAATCCATGCCCTCACTTTTAACCAATCAGAGGACAGGAATCTATATATGAGGTATATAATAGTAGATTGTAAGGTACGAGATATAAAAGCATAATAATATATACTGTTTTATTCTAGTTCTGCAATGCAATTAAATGTCAAGCGGGTAAACATTGTATTGAGTCTTTCTGACTCCCTTATTTCTTGCTCTTAGCTGTGACTTAATGTTCTTTCAATTGCTCTGATAAAATACAAGTAATTTTGCACATTAGCAAATATCCAAGTTATTCATATATTGAAACATCACACTGACAAACCACTGAGAACAAATGTCAAATCTGGGTTGCAAAATTGTTATTTTCATGACACTTTTTAATCAACATAGCAAATAAACATGGAGGAAAGCATGTTGCTGTTTGAGAGTATAATATTTAAACCTTTGCACTTCCCGAATGAATTTCTGACTAATTTTGAAAGTCTTTAAACAAGGTTAAATCATATTTTGAGGTAAAATGAAGATACAAGTTACTTAACAACAAAAGACAAAAGTTTACTCACAGTGTTTCTATGTGTTTCTCTTCCCCATCATCTTCTTCTCTTCTGTTATTAAACAATCACAACCGCCCAGAACCACCGATTCCGGGCTGACAACTGCCGGTTGAGTTTTGAAGCGACCCTTATGTTAGCTGAATGTTTCATATTTTTACAGGAAGTTCGTGGTCACAGCTATTATTTTTTAACAAAAAGAAAGTCATAATGTAACGATATCTATATTTATATTATTGATCGGATAGGCGGAATCGTTTTGAATTCTCATTGATTAAGGGTACGAGGAATCCATATGCTCAGGAAAATGTGAATCCTAACTATTTTTCAATCATGAAAAGATATATAGTTTTCACTGCCTTTGCAGGGACTAGAACCATGGATTATGGCGGGGGTTAGTCATGCATTACGAAGCGAGAGATCTACCGCTGAGCTATCAAGGCAGCGTTGAGAACGTGGACTAAAATCTAAAACATAAACATTATAATGCCGTATTTTTCTTTTGTTTACATAAAAATTGCAATTTTTGCCTCATTTGAATGCTCACTGTGTAAGTAAAGTATGCGAATGCGTATATCAGACAAAATGTAGATAATGTAGATACTTAAAACAGGCAATTCACAGCTCAAACAAGGCAAACTCAGAGTCGTAATTCACGTCCGGATTTTCGGGCAAAACAACCCGGGTTTGTTACATTATCATTCAAAATCAACTCAGCATATTTATTCAATAAGAAGTATCAAGCCTACAATCTGTCAAAATTTGATACCAGTCGAATCGTTGGAACATCATGAAATTATGAGGTTTCGGCGAAAAAGGGTCAATTTTTTCGAAGTAGTCTTTAGGCGTCATTTTGACCTTGACAATGGACGTGAAATCACTAGTAAAGTTCCATGAACAAACTACAGACTCTATTCAATATGTACGCTAAAAATTGTGATATTCTGATTGGTCTAAGTAGGTAAAAACTTGCAGTGAACATGACATTCAGACGAGCGAGACGTTTTTAGGGACTGTAACTGTAAGTTCACAGATTCATTTAAGCCTTTATTAACTTTCAAACTTTCAGGACGTTCTTATACCAGCAAATCATTCTGTAGATGTCCACTCAAGTAGCCTTTAGTCTTACGAAGGCAAACAACACATCAATATCAGTGCTGTTGTTCTAACATTTGCTGCACATGAATTGAAATTAAATTTAACTTCTATAAACACAATCCGAGTTTAACGAAGTAGTGGTTTATATAAACATTTGATGCATATGTGTTTATTTTCTTTGTAAAAAGTAATAAGTATAATTTACTGATACAATGTGATACCTTATTGTATGCCATTTGAACGGGGTAAAACAAGTATGAATTGTTTGTGATTTCCAAATTCTGTTTTGCTCTCAGATTTTATTTGATGTTTTCTCAATCATCCATAAGAAACATGATGTGCGTAACTGGGTTTTTATTCAAACAAACAAATGACTATCCACTAAGGGCAAATGTCAATCCGCCTGGAAAGCCGTTATCATGACACAATTTAATCTAAGACAGCAAACAAACACCTACGTGCAATGGAAAGACATGTTGCTTCTGGAACATTATTTGTTATTGCATACGGTATGCTGGAATACATGTTGCTATTGAATGTTTATTTAATTATTGTATAAAAATACAAATATGTATTATTCTAACGATTACATTAACATAAATGCTGAAAATCTTAATTTTACTTTTGTTAAATCGCCTAATCAGTACCACAACAAAACAAGACAAAGGCAGGAAAACATAATACAGTGCGTCCCACAAAAGTGAACTTTCAGATAACATTTGTTTCATGCTGCTGACTATCTGGGAAATAGTGTTCGTTATAAAACTGCGTGTGACTTGTATCGTTTAACAAAACTGATACCGTGGAACTTATACCACCACATAATCAAAATCGTCACGCTAATAAAATAATGGCGTAACTTCCAGGCTGCCATATGACATTTCTCTGTATACTTATTCTTCTATGGTGCCAACTTGTCTAACACAATTGCACTCGCCAAATATAAAACATAATTAAAGATGGATATTGATTTCAATCAAAATGAAGCACAGCACTACCCATTAGCCTTTTGAGGATGGTTGATATTATACTCAATTGATCATGTTTTGTAATCACCAGGTTTTACCCCAACTGAGGTAAACCATATCTTTTATCATTGTTTACCCAACTTGAATGGATGTTCATAAAAATGTAAGATATAAATGTCACATATGGCAGCCATGGAAGGTAGGACATTATTTTATTAGCATGACGAATTTTTATCTGAAAGTGGTTGCTGATGTTAGTACTTTGCATGACACTAAATCAATCTCTTAATTCGTTAGAGTCAGGTTTTCTTGATATTTGCCGTTCTGTGAAGCATTTTCTATTTTGTATTTTATTACAGGTATATCTCAATTGCATCAGTGACAAGGAAAGACATTTATCACCTAAACAATCATTTCATTTCATGTTTATTCGGCAAATGACAAATAAACAACAAATAGAACAATAAATATACATAGAATAATAGTTATACAAAATTATACAACCTAAACACCAAACTGCCAAGTGCCAGGACAACCCATAAAGTCGGCCGCAAGTGCCAACTTATTTCCAATGGGGTCCTATAAAAGAACAGAAAAGTGCCTGGGAACGAGACTAACAAACACAAGCAAAAAACGACACCATTGGAAACAAGCTATACAGATGCAGCAGACTGCAGATTCAGGTGATTTTTGACAGCTCTTTTAAATGCAGTTTTACAATGAATTGCTTTCATGCATGATGGTAACCCATTCCAGTCAAGAGTGGCATGATAAAAAAATGAGCTTTTTAGAAAAGGATCCAACCCTAGGGACATGAAAATTCAAAGAACTACTCCTTGTTCTATGAGAATGGGAGTCTGATATACGAACAAAAAATTGATTAAGATAATCAGGACTGAATGAGTGAAAAATATTAAACATATGTTTGAGTCGAAGTTGGCGTGATCTACTGGATGTGCTAAGGAGTCCGACAGTGTCAAGTTCATTGTAACCTATGTGACTTCTGGGAGGAAGATTTAAAATAAAACGAATCATTTTATTTTGAAATATTTGAAGAGAATGTTGGTGTTTTTTTGATAAGCCTGTGTGCCATGAGTTACAACAATAATCAATATGGCATTGCAATAAAGCAGAGCACAGAGATCTGCGAAGATTTTGACTGAAGAAATTTGAATGTCTGTAAAGGAATTTGAGCCTACTATTAGCTTTTTTCAAAATTCCTTCAGCCATAACTTCGCCGGAGAGATGTTGGTCAAGTTGAACTACGAGATACTTTATATCCGAGACAGGCTTAATCACATGATCATTTTACGAAATATGAAAATTGGAAACGTTTTTTTAGTTTTCTGCGCGATCCAAATAAAATAAGTTCGGTCTTGCCAACATGAAGAGAGAGTTTATTGTGTTTGAGCCAAGTGTTACAAGATGTCAAGTCCGAACTAAGTACATTAGCTATCACATCTGGATTTTTGTCAGATGAAATAATGACACTATCGTCAGCATAAAGAAGCAACTTATTTTTCACTGATGTAACCATGTCGTTGCTATAGCATAGATAAAGAAGCGGGTTTAATAGACTACCCTGTGGAACCCCACAAGATAGAGGCTTCAGATCCGAATTGATACCCTCTATAGGAATTGACCCAGTCAGACTTGATCCCCATAGCCTCAAGTTTGTAACATAAAATTTCATGATTGACACTGTCAAACGCTTTCTGCACATCCAGCAGGAGCATTCCGACATAATGACCCTTATCCATTTGAGATCTAATAAAATCGGTAAGGTAAATTAGACAGGTGTCTGTGGAATAGCCATGGCGAAAGTCGGACTGATAATTATAGATCAAATTATGAGAGCTAAGGTAACTTTCAAGCTGCACATAAACAGATTTTTCCAGAATTTTTGAGACCGAATTAAGTAAACTAACCGGATGGTAATTGCCAATTTCAAGACGGCTTTTTTTCTTATATAATGGGATGACCTTGGCAAGTTTAAGATCCTTGGGGACGATACTTGACTCGATTGAGAGATTTATGATGTGAGTAATAATCGGTGCTAACTGGTGGGCTCCGTCTTTAAGGAACCTGGGCGCAATATCATCTAAACCAGATGACTTATGAATGTTCAAGGCAGTCAGCTCCTCAAAAACGAAGTCCACAGTTACTTTCTCCAAGACAAGAGCAGTCTGAGAAACACCTTTAGATGGATAAAAATTCTCAAAAGAGTCAGATCAAATCCCAAAATCATTGTCGACACGAGGTAATTTGTTTGTTAAATTATCAGCAATGGTGGTAAAGAAATTATTGATGTGGTTTGTGACAGAAAAAGTATCTGAATGCAAAGTACCATCAATATCAAGAACAATTTTAGCTTTTGAGAATGTTTTAGCACTATAACCAAGTTTACCCAAATGATGCCATAATTTTTTGGGTTCACCCATACACTCATCAAGAGTGTTTTTAAAGTAGGTAGTTTTAGCCTTTTTAATGTCTCTTTGGATAGAATTCCTGAGATATGTTAAATCGGTAAAAGACACATTTTGATCACCTTTCTTGATAGAACGTATTATTTTATCTCTTGCTCTGATTTTATTGAGCAACGTGGAAGTCATCCAAGGTTCTGTCCGTTGTTTTATTCGGACTGTCTTCCTAGGAGCCACTTTATCGATGATGCCAATTAATAAAGATTTAAAATGTGACCAGCAGTGTCAACACATTTACTTGTCAAAACTGGTGACCAATCGCATTCATCAAGATGGTGAACCAAAGTGTCATGACTATAATTATTCATACTTCTGATGTTGATGGTATTATGAAAAGAAAAAGTGTTTTTGGGGATTTTTCTAGTACAGAAAATAATAAAATGATCGCTAAGACCAACCTGAATAATACCAGTGTGAATAACATTTGTGGTGTCAAAACACAAGATGTGATCAATCATGCTTGAAGATAAAGAACCATTTCGTGTTAGACCAACACGAGTGACATCATTAATAATTTGAGAAAATCCAGCAGATTTATACAATTGAATGTATGTTTTTGTATTTGAGTTATCAGGATTCAGAAGTTTGAAATTCATGTCACCAAGAATGTAAGATTCTTGGGAAATTCCATTCAAAATCTGGTCTAATTTATCAATGAAATGTTTCTGGTCAGGTGGTTTGTAGACGCAACCAACTAAGATAGGTTTGCATTTGGGTAATAAAATATCAACAAAGATCCATTCAAGGTCTTCTCTATCAAAATCATCACGGGTGTTAAAAGCAAGATGAGATTTGATGTACATACAAACACCCCTCCTTCACGATTTCTGTCCTTTCTAATTAGGTTAAAACCATTAATCTCAATTTCAGAGTTTGTTACAGATTGATCAAGCCAAATTTCTGACAAACCTAAGATAGAAACTTTAGTATGTTCAGTAATTGTTCTAATTTCGGATAGTTTAGGTAGCAAAGATCTACTGTTCAGGTGTAAAAGATGAAGACCTTTCTTATTCAAATCCTGAAAATCAACTTCGGCTATTGGTGGTAAGTCCATGGCAGATACAGTATCGCTGTAAAAACCCTCCATTTCCGTTGTACGCGCAAATTCAGGATCACCATCTTCGCAGCTGAAGAACGGAAGTGTTTGCAGGACATTGGGTATGCTATGATCAAGCTGTATAGCACTGGGCAGGTTGACAGATGTACATGGTAAACAAGTCCAAGTAGAGGTAAGAGACTGGAACTGGGACATGGTTAACTCACTGCAGGCACGATGGTAATATTCACTGCAGGATGAACAGCGGACTCGGTATTGGTTGTAAATTACCTTGGTGCATTGTCCACATACAGGATGGGGGTCGGGATTTTGCTGAACATCACCAGCAAGTATCAGTAACTGAAATGTAGCAGAACTGTTCGAAATATTGAATACGTTTATGTAAATACTTGGATCCATGAGCCAAGTCATAATCAAAACTAGCTCCGTTGAAATCATGGTTTTTGACAACAGAGTCTAAAATTGAAGGTGAGTTTAAGCTGTACAGGAAAATTATTGACAAGATAAAGCCACAAATATGAGTCGCAGTGATAAACGAGTTCTTGCTGTTGATAAGAATCATCATGAAGATGCAATGATTCTGCTAAACTCGGAAAAATAGTTGATATTTAAGTTCATAATCTAACTTAAAGTAAACGGGTCGACATAAAAACTTGACAAAAGGTGTCGAATTCTGCACCGTGTGCATTCATTTTCACACACCAGAAGATGGTAAGGTTCACAATCCGTCAGAAAATATGACGAAATTCTGCCAAACTCAGAATATTAGTTGATATTTAAGTTCTTATTCACTTACGACAAAGTTCGTCATGCTAATAGGTCGCCACGAAAACATGACCAAAGCAAGGGTGTCGAATTCTGCACCGTGTGCATATCGAGACGATGTCTGATGAAAAATTGGACGGATTAATCATCCAAAGTTAAAGTTACAGCCTTGCAGTAAGCATCACTGTATCACTAATGGTTCCCATTACAACACAGATGACAGTCAAACAAACACGAAACTTAAAGACGGGTAAAAAGAGGCAAAATTTGCCCTCAAAATGAAGAGCAAAAATAGACGTGACAGGCAGGTTCGTCCCAGGCAATGTGCCTATAAAGCTTATATCAGTTGCTTGCGCTGCATTTGATGACCAAAAAGGCAAAGGAACAGGCCCGAAGACAATGGGGAAAAAGGGGGCATTTGCCCCGGGACCCGGGTCTTAGCGGGCCCGTAAAAATGTTGGGAAAAAATGAAAAAGAAGAGGGAAGAAGAAGATGAAGAGGAAAAAGAAGGAAGAATGTAACGTTTCAAAATAACAATATTTGATTGAAGAATTATTAAATCGAAATTGAACTTGACCCGAATGTAGGTTGACCCAGTACTGTGCATCAGGATTTGAGTCCGCAAGTGCAATAACACAATCAATTAACTGCAATGAATGTGATCAGTGGCGGATTTAAGAGTCAGCAGCTACTGACCGGGCCCCTTAAAAATATTGTTTTAATGCCCCCCCCCCCAAAAAAAAAAAAAAAAAAACGGGTCCCCTTAACATATTGTTTTAATGCCCCCCCCAAAAAAAAAAAAAATACAAATTATAAGATAAATAAAAAGGGTGAAAGAACAAATTACGACGGCCACAGAATTTCCCCAAAGATTCATAAAGGACATAGTGTTCGCACAACATAATGGGGCCCGAATAGGACACTGCGCCCAACAACTTTTTTCCACTAAGAAAATGCAATGGACCTAGGTAACATTTTCATGGGTTCAGTTTTAGGAAACAGAGACAGGCTTTGCCCCCGTCACAAACCTTCTCCCCTTGAATTGTTGCCTCAGTTTACGTTACCAACAGAAATTTTACACTCAATTTCCCCTTGTTTTTTGATAATTTAGATGTAAACAGTTTGTGCGCTTCGCGCAAATTTCAAGATGTTATGTTGATTTTTAGTCAACATTGGCAAAAAAATTGCGCTAATTTCAAAATTTTTAAAATAATTGTTAGCTGAAATTAGCAGATTTGACGGATTTTTTTTCGCGCGCTGCGCGCACATTAAAAACATCACATTATTTCCTCAAATAATTGTTGCTCAAAACATGATTGGCCCCGATATTTCCTTTTCCTCCAGTTTGATTTATCCATGGTTAATTTTGACATGACCAATTATTAAAGGGGCCCGTGGCTAAGGTTTGACCCGGGGCCCGTAATTTCTAATAGCGGCCCTACAAAGGAACTGCAAAATGGAGTTTATTGAATCATCTCACAAAAATCTTATTAATAAGTTGATTTAAAATTTAATTACCACATTAATAGTGCAAAATTGCTTGAAGGTCAAAATAAACATAAATCGAAAATTATTAAACAAAATAAAACCTTATCTGACGTGAGATAAGGAAATTGCCCACAGAATATTTTACAGTGTATTTTATTATAATATATCTCTATTGCATCATTGACAAGAAAGGCATATGACCTAATGTGCCTATAAAGCGTGTATCAGTTGTTTGCACTGCATTTAATTTTAAAAAATGGTTTTTTGAAACATCACATCAAAATCTCATCAAGTAGAAGCAGGTTGATATAAAATTGGTTCAAGTATTTTAATTAACACATTAAGAGTGTAACATTAAGGCGTGAGATAAGGAGAATGCCAATGCCTACAAAGAAGCTTATTATAACAAAAACCACTTTTGGCTCTCTTTTGCTCAGGTGTCACTTATATTTCATTTACTTGTCTTGTTGATATGTTTTTATTTCAATGTTCAATTTTCATGTCATATGTCACAACGGCCATTGCTATCAGAACCCCTTGGTCTTCCAGTTTTGTCTTCTAAAACGGTTTTTTGTATTTTATGTAGATATTTTCATTGATTTATTTTTTCATATATTTTATGGATATATATATATACGATTAAGTTCTAGGATAAATATAATCTGGGCAACCATAACTTTTTACTCTGAGTAACCGACGTTGCAAGCGAAACCATCCCTCTTCAGATGGGTTGTTAGACCTTGGTACTAGTTGGATGTGACGTCATCAAATGTTAAAGATGACGTCATTTTGCGAGGAAGAGTCTTTATGGTCCTGTCCCAGGCGTGTGATAGGTTCACTCTCACTCCTCCACTGCGGTTGAGAGAAGGTTGTTCATCTCTCACCCAGATGGCTTCCTTTAATCCCCGATCAAACCAACGGCTTTCCCGGTCCAGAATTGTAACATCCTCTAAACAAAATTATGCCCACTGGCTTTCTGATGTTCAAAAACAGCTCATTCAGCAAGGCCTGAAGTGGAGCGAGAATGTTGTTGAAGTCTTTACCGCAGAGGTTGTGAGGTTTCTCCTATATAACGATATAGATGATACGATTAGGATTTGAGATATGTCCCTTTTGAAATGGTTCTTGATTCCATCACCTTAGATTGAATTTATCGTGCACTTCAATTTGAATTGGATTTATCGTACTAAAGTTAATGTGATAAATAAAATGTAGATTACATCAATCAGTAATAGTCAGTAGACCATAGACTTAGGATTGTCGCAAATTGATACTAAATTGCGTCTAACGGACAATCGCCGATTGCAAAAAACAACAACCGCAAAACAATGCGACCCTAAGCATTTAGGTAATTGTTTTTACAACCTTTGCTGTCATTTTGACGAAAAAAACCGGGGGTACCACCTAAGGTGTAGGCCGTCAAAGTCGGCGGGGGGGGGGGGGGGGTTGCCACCTCGAAAAAATTAAATCGCTATTTTGAAAAATATCTGCATGCTATGGACTTGAAACTCTTGAAACTTACAGAACATGTTAGAATTGTTAATTCCTTAATTTATTAGCTAACAAAATTACGAAAATCGGACATTTAGAAATAAATAGCGATTTTTTGAAAAAGTGGCCATTTTTGCCAAAAGTCGATTTTTCGTGGTTATATATGCATTGAGGTTGTATATCTATCTGCTAGCTTCCTAAATTTGAATGGTCTGTAAGAGGGTAAGTGAGCAATTTAGAGTTCACAATAACTTGTGTATTTGTTGCTTTTAATGTATATGTTTCTGAAGGGGATGCAGTACTCTACAGGCTTTTTGCTTTTTGTTGCATCTTCTCCGTCTGTTATTTCATATTTTTTGCTTGATGGAAAATAAAAATGAAAATGAAATTTAATAGTTTTTTTCACATGCAAGATATGCTTAGAATTATGTTTGTTTGTTTGGTTTTCTGGCAAGAAATTTTTTGATTTCTAACTTTGCAGCTACATATATATTAGTACTGTTTGGATGGACCGGTTAAAGATTTTTTTGATTTTCACTGATTAACTTGTTTATTGTTGTTGAAATAATATACATATTTAATGCTAATTTTGTAGTAGAAAAACAGGGGATGAATGTGATTTCTCGGAACAAGTGGGACATAATCCGATGTTTTCGACAGAAGTTAATCTTGGCAGGGCATTAACCTTCAGTTAAAGATTACTCTAAATGTATTGTGTTTTATGTTTTAGCTATAATTTGTATGTATCAAACTAATAATCAAATGTTTTTCACAAAACCGTTTATTTTTTGTCTCAGCTTTATTATTGTGGTAACTAAAACTGACGTTGATGATATGCCATCCGTTTTATATTTACAATGCCCATTTTCCAGTTTATATCCAATTTTATAATACCGTGCGACACCACAGCCTTCTCAAGATATCAGCTTATATAATATAATGCATTTTGATTACTAAATTCCTTTTTCTTATGTCAAATACGCACAACGGATTTTAATGCATCGACTTAAAAGGAGCTTGGTCCGATTTTTCCAAAAAAAAAAATAGTTATGCCATAATGACCTCTAAAGAAGTCATAGTTTAAAATTTGAACTGAATCGGTTAAACAGTTTTGATGTTATGGGCAATTATAATTTCCATAGCTGTGCATACGTTACTTTGTAAAGTTTATTATGGTTACTATAATTAGACACATTTTCATATATATCTCCAAAACAGAACATAATTCGGCCATGAAATTTCACAAGGGTTATAAAGGAATATGAGCAATCTTTTGATACCAAAATATCAAAAAAAATGAAAATAAAAATGCAATCGGACCATGCTCCTTTAAATGGCTCATTACAAACCTTTATGACATCTATCAACATGTAAATTCGATTAAAAAGTTAAATATGTGATGACTCACACCGAAAAGGGGGACTTTGCGGCGATCTGCAGACTGAGATATCAGGCTTTGAAGTTGAGAAGTGGTAACATTTTCGCCTGGGGATGAATTGGAGATTTTGTAATATTATGAATCTTCAAAGTTTTAAAAATCCTCCTACTAAGCCGTTTTCTAAAATAAAATTGCGAAAAAAGATGATTTTATGACAATTTTCTAATACCGTGTCAATCTCCTTTTCGCAATTTTGTGATCGGAAGAAAAAAACATCCTCGAAAACAGGCCGTGTTCTCAGCTCAAATTTTCACTTCCCTGACCGACTGTCCTTGGTATATAATTAAAGATATTTATCTTGACAATGTCTGTATCAAATTTGATGATGATTGAGTGCTCCTAAGTACATTGCTTATAAAATTGATGCTTTCACAAACCCAAACTTTAAAACCTGTTTTCTCAAATTGCTATTTTTGAAAAGTGATCAACACGCTCTTACTAAAATGGCCATATATTCGGAACGGATTGTTGTATCGAAATTTTTGAGGTACCAAATTATTTGTGAAACTCTAAGCTTTGATATGATGCCAAAAACTCAATTTTGATGTCGGAACCAAAGTCCCCCCTTTCGGTGTGAGTCATCACATTTTCAAATGTATCCTTCATTTACTTTATTTTTCATCTAAAGAGTTGCAGTAATAAAGAAATGAAGTTTGTCAAGAACGATATGAATTGAACTGTTACAAATTAAGTGCTTTATCATGTTTGTTTGTTAAAAAATTATTTACAAAAGTTAATGATGCTAAAAACATCGCATGAGGAATAATTGGAAGCCCTAGAAAACATGATGCAATTTAATTTGATGCTCTTTCTTCAAGAAGCGTTATTTATTTTTAATGAAAGTAGAGGATTTTTTATTCTTGAGTGGCAGATGATTTGTGACCCGCCATATCAAAAGGTATCTTAAGGTCGGCAAAGTTAATTACGGGATACGGACCATTGAAGCTGAGCATAGTTATAAATCACCTCCAAGGTCGACTTTCTAATTTCATTATGAACGTTACCTTTGATGTGTACTCTGTCACAGCTTTCAGATTAGACCAAAAATACATTTTGATTCTGGGACATTTAGGGTAACTTTCGAGTTACATTTATGCTTTACTAGTGATGTAAATTGTTTGTTTTTATTGTTACATTCCTTGCCTGATATTTCAAATCTTCATGATGTGCAGCTCCGAAGATCTAAATAAAACGATTTAATGTTGAACTACTTTAAATCTAACAGCCTTTACCTGATACTCAATACCCTTCGTTTTTTCCCTGTTTTATCTCCAAGTACCCTCGTATGCACAGTAGTTGAGTATCTAAAGGGTGTGTGGCGGTGTATTTAGGGACTCTATCAAACCAACTTTTAAAACATTCATTTGATGGTCCTTAAACACCTTTGAGATGTTAACGAAATAAATTTCCCGATCCTCTCGCGATATTCAAGATGGCGTCCAAAATGGTCGCTAAAATGGTTTTGACAGCTAAAACAGATATATTTGTCCACAAGTAGGCTGTTTACAAGCCTTAAATTTCATATGGCGCCTGTACTGAGATCCAAAATGGCCGCCAGAATATGTTTTAATGCATTGAAAATGGGTTCAACGACTTTAAAAACATCAAACACACCATATTTTATAAGATATTTGGACGGTTAATGGTTTTGAGAGATACAACAGATATACTTGTCCCTATTTAAGCTATTAACAAGCTTATAATCTAAATGGCACCTGTTCTGAGATCCAAAGTGGACGCCAACATATGTTTTAACGCACTACAATGGGTTAAAATGCTTTAGAACAGCATCAATGAAGTTAAGAACAAGCAAGAAACTTATGAAAAAATATGTTGTACCGACAGTAATGCAGTTGCAAGATGTTTTGAAGTTTGTAACTAGTGTAACTAGTATACATTCAAGTCCACGGGTAGAAGTACCGTTTTGCAGAAATAGATTCAAGTGGAGATGGCGTTTTCCATGATCGAAACGTCTAAGCAAACATCGCATTTCCCAACTCGAGACATTTATACCGTACAAATAGTCAATAAAACACCTACATCAATGTACCTTACACATAATCAAAACATTCTAAAATTATTTTTACTTTATAGTGTAGTTTCATTTTTAAAAGAATATCTGCTAAGTTAT
>JXSR01S004578.1:18297-29025 GCA_000969725.1 Ophiothrix spiculata
TTTTGTTTTATTTTAGAGCTGACACTGACTGAAGTACCACAACTAAAACCAGCAAAGCTGAGACTGCCAAAACTAAATTTCATAACTGCTTAATAATTGCTTATAATTCTTTCTTCAAATCGATTATCTGTTTTGTTTTCAATGAAAACAATTGATCAATAATATCTTTGAGCCACAAATAATTGTAAAACTAATTTAGCGGGTTTAAATTTATAGGGGCTAATGTCTTGGATGCATATCATCCTATGTTAACATAATTCATCCGATGACCACAAATCGGACCAGATTGAAATTTGTGCTCCATTTTTAAAATGCTGTATCTCCGGACAGGAATATCCGAATTAGATGAAACAAAGGGCATAATGAAGGGAAGAAGCTCTTTTTTAATATCATTAATGGTTTGATGAGAAAAATAGCCTGCTTATATTTTAAATATTTTTATTTTCAAATCTTGCGTTTTTATTGGCACACCCTGTATTAAGCAGTTTATGATTTCAGTCTCTTTGACAACCGTGTTTAGTCGATTAACTAGTCATTTTCAATGTTACTGGAGTATAGCGTATATAAACTTATCACGATGCTGGACTCTACTGCGCATGATCATGCATCAATATTTGATGCGTTTTCCGCCACTTTTTTTACGGGTAAAGTTTTCAGTCCCTGAACGTGAGAGCAAAAAAGCGCCACGCAGGGACTGGAGGATTCAGTCTAGGTAGTACCCCTGATTTTTTTCCCGTCATAGTACCCCTGATTTTTTCCACGTCAAAATGACCGCAAATGATGTAAAACAATTACCTAAATGCTCAGGGTCGCTTTGTTTTGCATTTTGGTGCAATCGGCGATCATCCGTTTGGGGACCACCCCCTTAGGAAGACGAAGTTTAATTCGATGGAAGACGCTTCAAATAAAGGTAATGTTTCTGATAATATTAGAAATTCTACCTTGGACTTAATTGTTGACTATGCTCAGCTTCAATGGCCTGTATCTCGTAATATACCATGCTGACCTCATATGATGGTCACTTATAATAAGTCAAACCACATACTATATTTAGCTTATTCTAAAACATATTTTCGTTATAAATGGTTTTGTTTCTCAAGATGCCCCAAACTGAGACGCCTTATCCTTTTAAAAGGATCTTTCTTATTAAGCAATGACATATTTATGTTTTTATTTAAAGGTATCGCTTGAAACCAAGATTAATGAGATGTGTGTCAAACATAGAAATGTCAACAACAATCCTAGGGGCACACGTTGCCTTTCCTGTCGCAATATCACCAACTGCAATGCATTGTCTTGCGCACAACGACGGGGAAATCGCTACAGCTAAAGGTTAGTATACGTATATACGTGCTGAAAGTAGTCCTAGAATTCCAATCAGGGGCGCCATAAAGTGTGGGTCTAAAAGTTCTTATTCACAAAATGACGTTTTTTCCATGTACACGAAAAACTTGTTGGACATGTTTGGACAATAACAAACATATTGAGACAGGTCTGTAATGGAGTTTTTTTCCCCAAAAACTTCTTACTATATGACAAAAAAAAGTCTTATTTTTAATATTTTTAGTGCAAAACAGTTGAATTCTGCACCTTTCAGCTGTAAAATGCCAATACTTAGCCATTTTCTTTTTAAAAAGGGTTATTGTTGAGTTTTAACTTATGAATTTGTTTTTGCAGTGGGATCTTGATGGCGCATAGAGTTATGGCGCCGTCCGAAAACTGCGCGAGGGCGCTTTTCATTAATCTGAATATTATTAATAGTTCAAGTTAGCACAACATGCTTCGCTAACGTTATTCCTATTTTGGTTTTCACATAAGATATGTACCCAACTGGAGGTTGTAAAATATTTTAACTTTGGTTGTGATGAGCTTGGCGCACATTGTTACACTAACTTAGAATGTGAATTTTATTTCAGTGATTCTTTGTACCCCGAATTTCAATATTTGTTTCGCCCAAACCGATAAACGGCAAGAAACTTCAGGATTCAGATATAGTGTTATGGTATGATAGTGTATCACTGCATTTTTTAATGGTCTGATGACCCATGAAACACAACCCCCCTGCATATGGTACATTCTTAGAGAGACAGAATGATGAGAAAGTAACAGAACATAATTGACCATATAATACAGTGCATATTTAAAAAAAAAAAAAAAACTTTTTTCGTGTAGTGGGCGAAAGGAGTACTCTACTGCAAACTGCAAATTTGATCAAATCCACTTTGAAAAAGGTGTAGTATTGTATCTATTAGTAGAATTGCGCCGTACTTGAAACAAAATAGATGGAGTATTGCCATTGAATGGGAACATATTGCCAAAAAAAGACACAATCCTGCATCTCACTCCATTACAATTGGTTACCTGGTACCAATCCGAGAGGTATGAGAATCCGTTATCTTTCAAAACGAAATAACAGGATGTCCTGCCTTTACTGCAACTGATCATAACACATACAATCTTGAACAGAAAGTGACACATTTCTGCAATAGACCATTTTCGTATGTCCCATAATGCATCTTGCAAGTAGCGTACATACAGGAGTTATTATGTTTGCTCGCGCAAAAAAGCCCGGATTTACGGTACTTTCAAGATGCATTATGTGACGTACGAAAGTGATCTTTCTTTCAGCTGCATCTGCTTTAGAAACTGGAATGACATTAAGTTCATGGTCTACTAAGAGTATTGAAGATGTCACCGAAGCAGCACCCGGAGGACTAAGGTGGCTACAGATCGAAGCCCTCACAGACCGAGAATTGCTGAAGAATTTAATACGCAGAGCAGAAGAAGGAGGGTTCAAAGGCTTAATTTTGACAGTTGATAGACCAATCGAATCAAAAAGTCTTTTTAATAGCTATGGAAAGTTTCATCTCCCGTCACGATTTAGGTGAGACATTGATTTTTGATACATAAACTACGTTTCTTTATAAGAAGCCGCACCTTAAATTGTGCTCACCACTGTTGATTTTATCTTTTTTATTTGATACATAGTTTGCTATGGAAATCTCTTAACATTTTACGATAGATACATACTGTAAACGTCAATACGCCAATAACGTGCATGACAAATTTGAAATCATTTCGCGCGTTTGAATCCCCCCGCTAGTGAATATTTAACGTATGGTATGGAATTATACACTAACCATTTTGTGGTGCAGGTGATTCCAAAGTAACGTTTGTGACCAAAAAAGTGGAAAATTTCACTTTTAAATGGATTTAGCCCCTAGCATGGACATTCTATCCACGAGTTTATTGTTGACAATAGTGGCCACTGGTGGGACCAATATATGTAGATGTTTGAAAATCAAATAAATCGCTAAATTCCTGAATAAAGTCCATGTAACGTTCGGTAACGTTTGTGACCTCGCATGGATATGGATTTTTGCTCTAAATGACTTAAAAGTTAAATTTCTCTGACAAGTTAGCGAATTTTGTTTTGCGCTTTTTACAGATGATGGGTGACATATTTGCAAATAATGTTATGAAGTGTCAGGAAATTCTATCGTAAGGATTTCTTTTAATGCATTGTTTTGTTTTGTAACGTTTGGTAACGTTTGTGACATTTTGGTGTAACTTTTTGGTAACGTTTGTGACATTTTTGAGTTAAAACTTGTGCTCATTCATGCACGGATAGAAAAACTTCACAATTTCTGTTTGGGAAATACTTCTCACGTACCGAGTAACAAACGTATGACTGAAAATACTGCTCATATGGTCGAATAAAAAAGCTGATTTTTTGCTTGAAATCAAAAAAGGTTTAGTTTTCACTGAAATGAGCCTGCATTTATTTACACGCTAGAAGGGTGCCTGAAAAGCAACAAATAAATGACCGGTGGGGTGACTTGGGTAACTGTTATGTGCCCGGGTAACTACCCGAGTTCCGCAGGTTCCGAAGGTGACCCAATGCGTGACCCCAAATTGGCCACATTGGGTGAAATAATACCCTTTCTGAGACCACAAATCTACCATATCTGTTTGAATGGATAACCTATCCGGGACCATAACTGTTCAAATGATTATCCTGTCTGAGACCGTACGCAAATGTGAAGAAATAATAGTTACTGGTTTCAAGAAATCATAGGTAAAAATTATGTACCTGTTGAACACTTTTAAAAAACATATAATTTGAAGCAATTTTATTTTCAATTTAGAACACCATTATCATTAATTCAAACATTCGTCCAAAAGCAAATTTGATATCCTATGTGAGACTTGCAAAGAAACAGGTCGATTTTGATACCCTATATTGCAAGACTCGAGACCTGTCCAGGTTTCACCTTTTTGGTAACGCGAGTGGTTAACCGGTTAGAGTACAAATTTACCCCCCCCCCCCGAATAAATGTAGCGCGAAAAATGTGTCTATATGTATATTGAACAATGAGCCATATTTTAAAGTTCGCATCTTATCAATAATATTTGTGATTTTCACATGTGTAATATATTTCGTCAAGAGCATCTGAACAAACTATTGTCTTCCATGTTTTGCAGTGATACAGGTTACTATGATATAAACATTATTTTGTCTCTTTTAGTTTTGGGAATTTTCGAGCACTTTTTGATGTTCAATCACCAGGTCACGCAACATTTCTGAAAGATGCATCGAATACATGGGAGTTCATTAAATGGCTGATATCTGTTACGAAGTTGCCTATAGTAGCTAAAGGAATTCTCACTGGTAATTGCATAATATTAAAATTACATTTCCAAGGGAAAATCAAATAAATAATTATATTATATATATACTCTATAAACCTTGAAGTATGCAACAATCACTCAGACTTATGAGATCCATAGCATATCCCTTGTATTCTACAACATTGTGAACTGGTGGTTTTGTCTGAGACGAACATAATTCGTCTCAGGGTTTGTATTGTGTACGAGACAAGCAATGATTGATTAGGATTGATTAAGTGACCAAATCACTGCGTATTAATATTTTTACGGAATTCTTCATGAGTAAGGTATCATTTGGGGCTAATTTTGTTGCTAACATATGGACAAACATTGTAAATAAATTAATTTGAATATTCAGCAAGATTTGATACGTTGTTATGATTCGAAAAATATGAACTAATTTACTTCCCCGTATGGTCATATTGGTTTCTGTGCGTTAATCGGCTACCTGTTGCTTACTTCAAGATTTACAGAGTATAGGATTTGTTGATCACCAAGATTATGAAAAGTACACGCTTGCTCATAAAGTTGGAATACTTTCAACTTATTGGGGTTGGGGAACCTTTTTTTTATGGGGGTCATTAGATACAAAGGTTATTGACTCTAAATTATGCTTGAAGTGTGTCATGTTTGATATCAAATTAATATATAAAAACATAATGAAAACAACGATAGTGATGTTCAATTTATTACTCTACCGCCTTACAAAATGTTTTACCTGATTGAAGACGTAATATCCTGAAAATTGTGATTTTTCGTGAAAAATATGTGAAAACTGAAAATGATCCAATTAGAGTTCTAAATATCATTTTTTCACCGAGTTTGTTTGCTTATGAGCAAAGTAAATGTTATTTGTGTAAGGTACAGTGTGTTTATTTCAAAATTGTGTCTAGCTTTAACCCCCTTTTCCAAACTTTGGAAGGCCTACTTTATTTTTACTTTCCTACCATTCTGTCATCAAAATGACCACTAAGAAGTTAATAAATAAATTACTTAAATTGCTGAAGTAAGTTTTTTTGCTTTTCTCTGCAATCAAGGGGGAGCAACCCTGGTAGAAAAGGCTTTTTAAGATATATTCAAACTATATATAACGAATAACAGAAAGCCATAAGACTCATACTCAATATTGGGACCCATTTTGAATGATCGCCAAAAAGTTGTGTGTAAAGGGTTAAAGTCGCCATTTTGAAATATACATAATGTTCCTGCATGCTATGGAGCGAAAACTTACAGGACAATTTAGAAGTATACCAATAACCTTCTTTTTATGGTGTTTGGTCCACGCGCCGTCCACGCAAACCAGTACGCGCTAGTTTCCGAGTTGGTAAGTGACGCAATACGCATGCGCATATACTCTGAGTAGTGTTTTGAAGCTAAAAATTGCCATATTTTTCTGGAAAATTAAGTCCGTGACCCCCAATTTTTATTTTTGAATCAACACTAAATAATTTCACTTTTGCTACATTTCCCATAGACCCCTGTACTAATTTGTCCCCCAAAACCTCCAAAAATGGTGTTTTTAAACAGACTCTCATGCAAAAACGAGTCCCGTGACCCCCAATTTTTATTTTAAAAATCGGTTCTACATCGATAAAATAGCATTCATGCCGATTTTTACTAAAATTGCTCGGGTGGATCTCTCATGGACCAAACACCTTAAGCAAACAAGTCAGTAAAGAATTGATATTTAGAACTTTCATTACCACAGTTTGAATTTTGACCTATTTTGCACATGAAATCACATTTTTCAGGGAAGTGCGTCTTCCAGTAGGTATAGCATTTTTGCTAGGTGATAAGGTAACAAATTGAACATCATTGTTATTATTATATTTACGTTTAATTCGATATCAAACATGACGCACTTCAAGTATAACTTCGAATTAATAGCCTATATATTTAATGAACCCCACCCCTTAAATATCAGGTTCCCCAACTCCCATCCACCCTTTCTTCTTAGGTAAATATTGACATCTATAGCCTAAATACCACAAGTAGTTGAAATCAGCTTCTTTACCATTTACCTCCTAGATAAACCATAGTTTAGGGATAATAATAGCAAAATTTTGAATTTTGACCTATTTTTAACCTAATCTAAAATTTTAGGTCATAACGTCTTTAATCAGGTGTAACATTTTGCACGGTGATAGAGTAATAAAATAAACAACAAACCCAGTGTTCTAAATTACATTTCCCTAAAATGATATCAAACACGACATATTTTACGCGTATCTTATGACCAATAACCCGTTATTTGTAATGACCCTTTAAAGTCGGGATAAAGTAACAAAATAAACAAATCATCCAGTGTTTTAAATTACATTTTCCTTAATTTCATGTCAAATACGACATCTTTGGGCAAATGACCCCCATTTTTAATGACCCCCCGAAAAATAAGGTTCCCCAGCCCCCACCCTTCCTCTCTTTTTTTTCTGTAAATATTTACACCTATACCTACTATAATCAGTTGAAATCAGCCTCTTTGCAATTTTTTCTAAGAAAAAACCTAAAATTTGGATACTATATAAGACCTGTAAAATGAAGAAATAACAAGTGGAAAAATACGTTGATGCAATGTACGAAAGGCTCTTCATTCTTGCCTGCAATTAGTATTGCAATAACTAGGCATCAAGATTTCGATAACCAATATCTTTTATCACAATTTATACCGTTTTTGCATTATAATATAACTTATAGTCCTTTACATAAGGACCAATACTTAAATCAACTTTCCATCTATTATAAATGACCCATCGTCAAATTTTTAGATGTTCCTATGCCTTTAAAATATTTTAAATTAGCAGTTCCCGATTTGGTTTCTTATAAGGTGAAGATGCCAAGGAAGCAGTTAAACACGGTGTTTCAGGTATTTTGGTGTCGAACCACGGCGGAAGGGTTCTTGATGGTGCGTCTGCAACGGTAAGCTTAGTAATTTTTGTTATTTTTAGGTTTTAGAATTGTTAATTAGGCCTAAAAAAAATATGTTTGTTTGCCCTCCGCGACCAACCCCAAAAATGCCAAAAATTAGGGTCGCGATTTTATTTTTTTTTTTTCAAACATGTAAAATATGAAAACTCAATATTTTCAATGGCAAACATAAAATTTAGCAGTATAAAGTCACATTTAGTTGTATAAAATGCATATTTCCTCTAAATAATGTCCCACAATATTTGATTAAGCCCTCCATTGCTTGGCATTTGCAATAAAATCCTAGAATGACATTCTTAAAGTATATGTGAAGAGTAAAAAAAAAAAAAAAAAAAAGGATCGACCTACCGACCCTCCAAATTTTTGGTCATTAAGGGCAAACAAACATTTTTTTTTGCCTTACAAATCAACAATGACGCATCCATGAGTCTGCGTCTCTTTATCGAGCCGCCTTAGCGTGATATGCCGACGCATGAGATGCAGAGTTGTTGATTTGTGCTGATAAACGTGTTTAAATACTTTTCAACATCGAAACATTTCTGAAAAGTTATGTAGACAATTAAATTAAATTCTAAATGTTTTCAATTTAACAAAAATAATCTTAATAAAATATGTCTAAAATATTTAGTAGCATCTGAGGCAAAGTGTGATAATCTTTGCTGCTTAACTGTTGAAAGTACGTACTCACAAAATCATGACACGCGATGAACAGTGTATTGAATCACTAGTATGTGTACTGCGTAGATGTGCATTCGGCGAATTCTTAAAGAGAATTCTAGACAGATATGAAGATATTTGTACAATGGGAGTCTGACAGGGAGGGGTGACAGATTGAGAAGCTGATATATTTTGAATATTTGTGAATTGAATTTGTGGTATTTGTTGAATACTTTAAGGAGAATTCTAGTTGAAAGATTTAAAGATATTTGCACTGTAAGCACAATAAAAAGGAAATTTTTTGGTCAACACGTTTGTGTTTTTGTAAACTGCAAACGTGTTAACTTGTTATCACGAATTTACCAATTGCAGATTGTATGGCTGGACTTTATTTACAACTCTTGTGTTCTGAACTTTTAAAATTGTCAAATACAACTTGACCTCACCTAAAAATCACATTGTTTCCTTTCTTTGTCCTGGTCTTCTCCTATAGTTCTTCTTCTGTGGACTATTTACCGACTTCGAAAATTCATGCCACCCTATATTCTTTACCTAGTGTTGCCTCTCCTCATTTTGCCAACTAGTGTTTAGGTCAATGGTTTGTCAATTATTACGGTATTTGCCGGCTCGTAAGCTTTTTTCTTTTCTTTATTTCATAGCTCCATCCTTTTTGCCATTTTAAGGTAGTTTGGCTGACTGGTAGGGCCCTAAGCCTACAAGGACTTGGATTGGCCAACTGGTAGTCTTTACTCTATAAGGTGGCAATAACTAGGCATCAAGATTTCGATAACCAATATCTTTTATCACAATTTATACCGTTTTTGCATTATAATATAACTTATAGTCCTTTACATAAGGACCAATACTTAAATCAACTTTCCATCTATTATAAATGACCCATCGTCAAATTTTTAGATGTTCCTATGCCTTTAAAATATTTTAAATTAGCAGTTCCCGATTTGGTTTCTTATAAGGTGAAGATGCCAAGGAAGCAGTTAAACACGGTGTTTCAGGTATTTTGGTGTCGAACCACGGCGGAAGGGTTCTTGATGGTGCGTCTGCAACGGTAAGCTTAGTAATTTTTGTTATTTTTAGGTTTTAGAATTGTTAATTAGGCCTAAAAAAAATATGTTTGTTTGCCCTCCGCGACCAACCCCAAAAATGCCAAAAATTAGGGTCGCGATTTTATTTTTTTTTTTTCAAACATGTAAAATATGAAAACTCAATATTTTCAATGGCAAACATAAAATTTAGCAGTATAAAGTCACATTTAGTTGTATAAAATGCATATTTCCTCTAAATAATGTCCCACAATATTTGATTAAGCCCTCCATTGCTTGGCATTTGCAATAAAATCCTAGAATGACATTCTTAAAGTATATGTGAAGAGTAAAAAAAAAAAAAAAAAAAAGGATCGACCTACCGACCCTCCAAATTTTTGGTCATTAAGGGCAAACAAACATTTTTTTTTGCCTTACAAATCAACAATGACGCATCCATGAGTCTGCGTCTCTTTATCGAGCCGCCTTAGCGTGATATGCCGACGCATGAGATGCAGAGTTGTTGATTTGTGCTGATAAACGTGTTTAAATACTTTTCAACATCGAAACATTTCTGAAAAGTTATGTAGACAATTAAATTAAATTCTAAATGTTTTCAATTTAACAAAAATAATCTTAATAAAATATGTCTAAAATATTTAGTAGCATCTGAGGCAAAGTGTGATAATCTTTGCTGCTTAACTGTTGAAAGTACGTACTCACAAAATCATGACACGCGATGAACAGTGTATTGAATCACTAGTATGTGTACTGCGTAGATGTGCATTCGGCGAATTCTTAAAGAGAATTCTAGACAGATATGAAGATATTTGTACAATGGGAGTCTGACAGGGAGGGGTGACAGATTGAGAAGCTGATATATTTTGAATATTTGTGAATTGAATTTGTGGTATTTGTTGAATACTTTAAGGAGAATTCTAGTTGAAAGATTTAAAGATATTTGCACTGTAAGCACAATAAAAAGGAAATTTTTTGGTCAACACGTTTGTGTTTTTGTAAACTGCAAACGTGTTAACTTGTTATCACGAATTTACCAATTGCAGATTGTATGGCTGGACTTTATTTACAACTCTTGTGTTCTGAACTTTTAAAATTGTCAAATACAACTTGACCTCACCTAAAAATCACATTGTTTCCTTTCTTTGTCCTGGTCTTCTCCTATAGTTCTTCTTCTGTGGACTATTTACCGACTTCGAAAATTCATGCCACCCTATATTCTTTACCTAGTGTTGCCTCTCCTCATTTTGCCAACTAGTGTTTAGGTCAATGGTTTGTCAATTATTACGGTATTTGCCGGCTCGTAAGCTTTTTTCTTTTCTTTATTTCATAGCTCCATCCTTTTTGCCATTTTAAGGTAGTTTGGCTGACTGGTAGGGCCCTAAGCCTACAAGGACTTGGATTGGCCAACTGGTAG